>JASSUY010019842.1:0-75802 GCA_032466535.1 Forpus xanthops
CTAAAAATCCAAAACACAGTGCTACACCAGCTACTGCTTAAAGAAAAATGACTGCTGCTGCTGAACCCATGACACTGTTCATTAGTGACTCTGCAGTTTCTAACTAATGCGCTAAGTCCAGAAGCTCATTCAGAGCATCAAATCCTTTGGCATTCAGGATTTGAGAGTTTTCTGGGGGTAGTTTTTCTTTTCTTGAAAACGTCCTTTCCTGTTAAGTCTTGCATTTGTTTTGCAGCCGCCTTATGAATTATTTAGACTATAGACAAGGATTGTGAAAAGTCTCATTTCTGTGTTCAGGTATCCAGCATCCCTGTGTGGACACTTACACACAGACATCCATGTGTCACACAGAGCTTCCTTTGCAATTGGTTAAATTTCATGGAATGTAAGGTGGAGTTGAATGGGTGAGTGCATGTGACCACATGTGTATACTTCTGTGCATCGAGAAATACATACACATCTGTAGATGAAGAACTTTATATGCCATACAGATTTTGCCCTAAGACCTTGATGAAATCATTGTTCACAACTGAGATTGCAGGCACCGTAAATCAGGGCAGAGTAACCAGTAACTTATTTTTAAACTGGTATGCTTGGGAGGCCAGAGGTACAGGGCTATGGTGGAAACACTGACTCTTGCTGCAACTGTGCAAAAGGATGCAGCAATAAATAAATCTTGTAATGAAATGGGTGATTATCTGTCATGTAAACTGAAGGGTTGCCATGGCTCTGGGTTATGCAGACCGCTTAGTGATTGGCTAATGATTGTGTTTAGCAGTTTGAACCTGCGGAAAATTAAAAGGGAAGAAATACAAACTGTATACAACACTAAAGTAACTTTGTTTATTCTGTCAAGGCCAAGGTGCCCAGGCTGTAGACGTTAAAGGGATATGGTACACCAAAGCGTTTATAACACCTCCTTCGCTCTTGTGGCTTCTGAGTGTGGCTTATCAAATTTATATCAGACTAGAAACAGCTTTGTAAAAGAACTTTAAGGCCCAGGGTTGCTGCTGTCCTGGTGGAAAGTGGCAGCATCACAGACTGTGTCACCCAGTGTCTGAGTGGAATGAGGCAGTTACCCTCGGATAGGCATAAATGCGCTATTAGATGGTTGAGAAATACATTCCCCCCCATACCCTCCTGGGAATTTATTGTAGTGCCTTTGATGTAACTAATTAGCCTGCTCAAAGTAAGCAGTGACTAACAGTCTAATAACTGGCTAATGGAAGGAACTTCATAATGTTTTCAAATCAGGATCCTTTTGAGCGTTTTGCAAGAGGCTGAGAAGCTTTTCCCTTCTGAGGAATGGTTGCTGGTAGTCAGATGCTGATGTCCATAGTCGGCTTCTTCTACTTTACATTTGAGCTTCCTGGCTCTTCGAAGAGGCTAGATGTTGGAGAAGAGAATATCCTGGAGATACTCTGAGAGTGCAGAGCTTGAGTTTTAGCCCTGATCGCAGATGTGGATCAAGTGTTGTAGTTTGCTGGGGCTGTCGTGCAGTAACCTGCAGTCTTTTGCTGGATTTTAAGGTGAAACACTTCCTTTGAAAGGGGAAATTAAAAAGTAAGATTGTTTTTGCAGGAGAGATGTTTCTTCTCATGAGAGTTTCCCAATCTTCAAGTAGCAAACTCAAATCATACAGTTTACTATAGCAAGAAAGGGAGATGTTTTTGCCTGCCTTGTAGTTCTGCAAATTTGAAAGGGAAAATCACATGCTACGTGTTCATTTTGCCAATTAATTTTACCTTCAAATGTTTTCTGCATTAAGGCTTTTTTTTTCTTGTCCACTGGAACTACAAAGCACTTCCAGTGCTAAGAGTCCTTTTCTTATCAAGCTAATGATACAGCATTTCTACATGCTAACAGATATCTCCAGTACGTTTTCCAGGCACACACCATTTGTGCTCAAGAGTTGGAGCACTTTAGATGCTGAACGTGAATCCTTCTTGCTCTGCTTTCACAAGTAGTTTCTCTGAATCCCTGGGAATATGGTATGAGTAAAGCAAGAGGGATTTGGGCCTTGTAGGCTCCATGAAGGTAAAGTTACAAATCACGACCTGCTCTGTACCTAGGTGTAGGGTTTAGTGTTTCTCCTGCAGCAGTCAATGCCGTCACTAACACCTGAACCAGAGTGCTGGGGTTGCGCTTGCGCACGGTGTTAAGTATCAGTGCAGTAATCCACTGTCTGCCATGGGAGAAACACATAGTCATGAACTTGGGAAGGGAGAAAGGGCTTTCAGCTGGTTTGATTTAAATTGTTTGTTTTTGTTATTTTAAAGCCTGTGTGGAAACGGGCTGGGAGAGGGCTCATTCAGAAGTGAGGCTCCCACTTCTTTGGAGCCTGACCTTGTGGTTGCCGAGAATCAGTGTCCCCATCAGCTTCCCTGGGACTGCAGCCCCACAGGCTGGGGTTGGGCATTGCAGAGGTTCATGCTCTGCTGGGCAGCTTTAGGCAAACTTGGCCAACAGGATACCATGGGAATCTGGTTCGCAGCAAGCAGCTTCCACAGCTTGATCTAATGTCCTTGAAGTCAGTGGGATGGCTCAAGCTTCAGGTCAGTAGCTTCATGCCTATACCCAAATAGTACTGCTTTTTCTTTCCCACATGTCCTGCATGATCAGTAAGATACAGGATCAGGTGCAAGGCAGCCTGGTGCTGCCTCTTGCTCTCCTTGTATGCCTTCTTAAGGCAAGTCTTGGAACTGACTAGGTTTCCACAGCACCCTGTGCCCTTGTGTGTGGGTAGCTGTGTCTGCAGCTATTGTGTTCCCCAAGTAGGATTATTTTTTACTGTAAGTTAGTTTTTTAGCATCTACCTGCAGGTCTGATGCTGGGGTTTGTAGATGCAGGCTTCCAGTTGAGTTCAGTGGATCTTTGCTTGCGTGAAACTTAAAAGGTAGTTTTACTTTACAGGATTTCTTTTAAGTCCATTCAAATTCAACCACTTGCATTCACTTGGCAGCAGTTGAGGAGGCACCAGGCAGCGTAAGTTCATTGGGATGATCAATAATTTGAGGTAAAGATACTGCTGCTAACAGGCCTGTCTCTGATCTAGGTGTCTGGAAAAGCCTACCTGAATTTTAAGCTGCTTCATGCCATTAGCAGGGTCCCCAGCAGTTTTGGAAGAGTTAAGTGCGCAGCTGGAAAGGGCTGCAAGCCGTGTTCTGCTGATAGCAATGCACTGCTGACTTAGCATTAGAGCAGTGCAAGCAGAGTACATGCCCAGTCTTGTCTTCTCCAGGTCGGTGGGAGCTCTGCCATTGACCCGGAGAAGTGCAGGATCAGGCTCGGTTTTGTAAGTCATGGAAACTGCATTGATGCATTGTGTTCTGGCTTCCTCTGGACTTCCAAAAAAATGGACTGAATTGAGTTGTGCTGTACATGCAGCAACAGAACTTATCTGATTTGTGGAAAATAATGGGGGTGTGTTGAGTATTATGTATGTATTGTTGGTACTGGCTCTGCTTTTTGCCTCCTTGATAAATCCTTTTTCTTCCAGTGAAAGTTAAATATGACAAACAAAAGAATATAACAGGCTTCTCAAACAAAAAAAACCCAGGGAAGAGCTGTGTATTCATATTCCAAAGGTCACAAATCAGTTCCTGAAAAATACTATACATATGGTAATGGGAAAATAACTAAGCTGAAAATCCATTACAAATGGGAATATAAATCTGTATGTTTTCAATGGTGAGCTCAGATAATGTGTGCTATTTATAAGCACAAAAGTCTTGTATAAGGTATGCTTAAGCATTGCAAATAAAGTGAGTGCCATGCTTGTTATCTAACAGATTTTGTAGCCTCTCATATGGTTGGAGTCTATTTTTAAAGCCAGTTATGAGCATTGTCCTTCATATCGGCTAGTGTCCCCCATGTACTTCATGTGCACTTGCTCCAAATGCAGGAAAATAACAAACTTGGGACCAGGAGTGCCCAATTTAAACTACTGTACCCACCCAAACCAAAACTTTAGTTATAACATGCACTGTTTTTGAAGGCAGGCACAGTCCTACAGATGTATTTCCTCCTGCTTTGCTCTTAAGGTGGCCAGAGAGTACTGACCAGCATGTGTATGAGGGAAGGTGCAGATGCATGTGTCCAGATGAGCCCAGCAGTTGCTCTGTTGCATTGTTTTGAGGAAGAAAATATCAAGTCTCAAACTTAGACCTTCTTAAGCTTAAGTAAGAGAAATTGCTTTCTTACTTGGGTATCTATTCTATTAAGAATCTAAGTAGTCAGTCTTTTTTACATTCCACACACTCCCCCCCCCCCCCTTTCCTTCTGCCTCACAGCAACGTAAAATGCTACTTTTCTGGGAAAGACTGATATTCTGACTTCAGTTTTGTAATTTAATGATGGAGAGTTTCCTTAGTAAACCAAATTTAGAGTACTAGAATGCTTATCTTATATCCAGACCTTGAACATAAAAGGCATTTTATACCAGCAATTGTTCATTTAATGAGCAATTGCAGAGTGCAGGACGGTTAAGGGATTGAGCTATATGCACCATTATTGCAAGAAGTATTCTGAAATACCAGAAATAGGACGTAAGCTCTGATCAGGGGGACTGTGAGCACAATTACCTTCTTTTCAAATCCTTCTGTGACACTGCGGGAGGAAAAAGGACTTTGAAACTTGAAAGGAAAGAGCTTGCTTTCAACCTCAAAAGCTAGGAGGAAAGGGCTCTGAAATTTGCTCAGTATTCCCAATTCACCATTAGCCTGTTTCTTCCTTTAGCCTCAAGGCATTCTCCGCTTTTTGAAAAGATGTTAAGAAATTCAGTCACAATAGAGAGCCTAGTTTTGAACATGTTTCACTCGGTCCATTGAGGTCTGGTCTTCAGCCTTTGTGTGGGGTGAATTGAGCTGAGCAGCAAGCTGGTTGGGGAGAGGTGAATGAGCAGTCTCTGTGCAGTCACAAATTCTGGCAAAGAAAAGATTACCCTTTCCTTTATTTTACAATATGCATTCCTGTACAATCCTGCTAGTGGCAATATGCGGAGCTGGGCTTGTGCTTGGGTCAATATGGAGCACTTGGTTTATGGCAACTCTTGTTAAGTTTGCCTTGTGATTGAAGCTGCTGTTGACCTTGCTTGGAGACCATTTGTAAAACCGTTTATTTAGCATAAACTGAAATAATAAACCCTCCTTCTCTTAGGCCGATTGTGATAGGGTGACATTAGTTTGATTTAATGATTAGCCGCCTGACCCCTCAGCTAGAGAGAGCTGCTTGAATAGGGAGAGTTCACTAGGAAGCACACAGGAAGAATACTAATGAGCTTGTTAAATTTAGCATGGCACCAACCACTTTTAATTCCTCTAATGGGAGAAGCACTGCCTCAGAGTGGGGGGGAAGGGAGAGAGACAGACAGAAAGAGAGGGAGGAATGCCCACATCCTGGTAGCCAGAGAAACTTGGTCAAGAGAAGAGCTTGGAGGAAGCATCAGCCAGGGTCTCTTGAACTGAGTTGTAAGTACCTTGTCTTTTCTCTTACCTAGCCAAGGTGTGTCAGCAGATTGCTTATGAGACAGTAATAATGCTCTCTGAGTTGCTTGAAGGAATGCACCACTGAAACTTCATATATGGATAGATTTAACTGGGAGGTGTTGGCTTGCTTAAGCAGGGGTCTCTCTGGAGTGTGGTGAGACTGATGGTTTTTTTTGTGTGGTGTTTCAATCGATCTCAACTTCTTCAGTTGCTGAGTTTAAAAGGTTTAAAGTAAAAAGCTTCTACTTTGTCTTAGTCTACAATAGGAAAAGACAAACTCCAGTTCGACAGGGAAAGAAAGTTTAATGTATTCCTGCGTTAGGTTTTGGTCTGTCCCGACTTTTGATTTCCTAGATAAATTAGCATAGCGATTAAAAGTGTTTACTGTCCAGTGTGAGCTTTCTGAAAAAGCTTGTTGATTAAATGAGGCTTTTCTTGGTGCTCAGCACTTGTGATAAAAACCGCTTCTGATCAGAAGAGCAGGACTAAACCGGGTATTTCTTAGTGGATGGGAGCATCTTGGATTAACGGGATCGCTCCAGGCTGGGCTCTCGTAACGTGTGTCTTGCCACTGCCTTGTTAACACAGCATAGGGTGTACGTGAAGAAAGAGAAGCTTATGCAGATTGCTTTGGGGGCCTGATTACTCTTTTCTTTTCTGATTTAACCCCTCTTACACCCGCACGAAGTGAAATGAGCTGTGCTGGAGTTGGTGGGATCACACCAGCAAGAAGCAGATGGAGATAGGCGGGAGGATCAGGCCCTTTAACTTGGGCGTTTTTCTCTCTGCAAGGCTTTAATAATTAGGATGTTTCTTTTGACCCTAAAGCTGGCCACTTCTAAAATGCGAGCAGAGAGCAGCAGCAGTTGTTGTGTATTTGGCCATAAGCCCCTTTTGGCAGATGCTGCTGGAGAAGCGGGCTGTTTGCTGATGCTTTCCCTGCAGAGTCCCACTTGTTGCCATGGTGGGCGGTATGTTTCTGTCAATTATTTGGCCTGGTGCAGCTCGTCCGCACTTACTCTGAAAACTCTATTGACTGATTCAGCTGAAACAGAACAAGATTAGACAGCCTGTGCCTTTTGGCGCGCTGGAGTGGCTCGCCTGCCCTGGGGAGAGTCGGCAGTGTTAGTTACTGCAGGAGGAGTTTCCCAGTCCGGGAGCTCCTGCAAACCACTGCCTGCTTGTGTCCTGGAGCATGGGTGCTGTCAAGTTTCTCTATCAAAAGCAGCTCAGCGGTGTGAAGCATGAAGTTAGTGAAATGCTTTGGCTGTTGAATATACCTTCTTATTGCACAGATAATCCTGTTTACTGAAATCCTGCTGGGGGAGTTTGTAAACGGCAAACAAAAATGGTTTAGCATCTAACATCATGCACTGGTAATTTCTTAATGGGGAGAGAGTTGGTTGATGCAGATGTAAAAATACTGCTTTTTTATATTTTTTTTTCCTCGAGGAACCAAAAAAAAAAAACCTTATTAAAACAAACCACATTTTTCCTTTAGTTTCAAAGTTCCTGAAAGTAGGTTTCGAATTTCACCCTGCAATTTGGAAAATGAGCTTGTTCCATAGCAGTCACTACCTTGATTCATGACACATGCATGTTTCGAGAAGGAAAGAATAGAAGTGGAGCCTGCAGACAGACGTCAGCTTCTTCTTGTATCCCAGGCTGGCAGTTTTAACAAATACTATCTTTATATGGAAGAGTAAAAGAACTAAATCCTATCTGACCCCTGGATTGATTATACAGCCCCACAAATCACTCCAGCTTGCTGCTTTCCGTGCTGTGGTAGCACAGGTTAGTTTGCTCTGCTTGAGTGTCTGTCAGGATTTCAAATGGAGTATAATCCCCTATTTTTACAAGAGTTTGCATTTCATCAGTGAAAGTTCACTCTAGGTTGAAATTTACCATAAAAGACTCCGGCGAGAGAGAAACGTGATGGAAAATATGGCTTTGGGGTGTTTTATTTTCTTTATTTTTCAGTTATACAAGCAGCTTTCTAAAAACCTCATATAATTTTTAAACTTTCTAAACTCCCTCCTTCAGTTCACTAACTAAAACCAGCTTTGGTGTAAAAAGTTGAAACCGTAAACCCTGCTAATCCAGAGCAGGGACCGGTGCCTGTGCATATTAATAAAAAGTAGAAAAGGGCAAAGGCTTTAAACTCTGCAGTGGTGTTGTCCATTTCCATTAACTCTTTCTCCTCAGACCCAAGCCTCAGAAAGCTCTGTATGGAGAATTAGTGCTGGCTGTTAAAGGAATTCAGTCCCTGGAAGATGCTGATAAGTCAGCAGACCCCAATTGCTGTAATACTCGGAGATAGGAAAATAATTAAGCACTCAATAGGCTACACTGCTGGGTTTTCTTGTTGTAGGTACTTGGGAGGAGAGGGAGCAGGGGGAAGCCTACTGAGCACTGCATTCAAAGGAATGGCATAGCTAGTTTGTGCATATAATGGCCAAAATTCAGCTCCAGGTATCTAAGTGCAGAGCCTGGTTCTAATCTAATTCATATGAAGGCAAATAGGTTGAGTTAGGTTGGTGTCAGGCTTGATGAAAGTAATCTCCTGGTGAATTGCTGGCTCTCGCTTTTGATGCGTGAATGAGTGCACCAGGGCAAGGTACAAGTGAGAAGTTAGCCCTGACCTCCGACAACTCAAGTGCAATCTTGGCACCATTGTCAACGATCCTTCCTTGCCTGTCTGTCGTAGAGTAGGTGTACCTTAGCTTTATTTCCTAAGGGTGTTTTCATTTCCTTTCTACTTAGCTATTTTTGTGCCTCGTGTTTAATAATGTGAGGTTCCTCATGTACTTCTAGAACTGCCGAGCAACTTCTGAAGCTGAGCGCATGTACCACTACTACTTCAAGATGTACTGGTGTGCACTCACATGTGAGGTGTGGTTGACTTGGACAGAGCTGTACCCAGAGCATGCCTGGTATCAGCCAAGGGTTACAGCCAGCAGTCATGCTTTGTTTAGAGAAAGGTCTCTGTATTTCAAAGCAATAATGCAACTTAAGGAGAGCATCTACAGGAGAGCTAAGAAAACCCCTCTGGCATGTGTAAAATGTACCCAGAAACATGCATCTGGCTTTTGAGGAACAGAATCACTTGGCTTGGTTTCTGAAGAGTACATGTGGTCCCCAGGGGTTAAAATTCCTGTGGGAGCAAAGGGTTGGTTCAGCTCCTGGTCCTGGGGCTGTCTGCAAGGGAAGGCTGGTAGAGCTATCCCCAGGAGGCACTTTTCTCCCTACAAGTGGTACTATAGGCTTGCTCCAGACAGGCTTGAGTTTGACCCTGCTAATTATTCCCCTACGTTTTGCCTTTGTTCATTTGAACAAGAACTTGTGGATTTGTTTGTGTGGATATGGTGAAAAAGCAGGATGGGGAGCATGCTCCCCCCAACTGGCACACTGGTCCATGTGGTGACCCTTTTAGAGTGGATGGCCTCACCTGAGCCTGCCTGATGCTGCTGGTGCTGGATTTTAAGCAATTTTATTGTTGCCCACCTTCCTTCTGATAGCTGCTAACCTTCCTGCAAGGCTCCAGCCTCTCACACAAGCAAACCTCAGGCACTGGAGCTGGGCTGCAGAGCAGCGGTGGGTGGCTGAGTTTGATTTAAACCCTGCTGTTGGGGTTCATCTTCTTCTCTTCGTGACAAATTGTTTCTTGCCTCCCCATCAGGCAGCCCAAACTCCCAGTCTCCTTGTCCCAGAGGCAAGAAAACAGCAAGCCTGTGTCTGCCCTCGCACAATTGATAGCCCTGCCGGTAGGAGCATCGGTGCATGGGTGACGATGATCTACTGCCCAGCAGCCGCCCGCTTGGAGCGGGCAGCCTTCCCCAGAGCATCCTTCATAGCCACACGTGCACCTACTGTCACCAACTTGCACCGTGAGGAGGGGGTGGTGAGGAGGAGGGCGGGGGAAGAACTTTTCTTTATTTTGTTAGCTATAAATAGGCTAAAATGCTTGTCTCTCTTCCCCCTTCCCTTCTTTCTTTCTTCCCCCTCGTTTTTTTGCAGAGGATGAAAGTCCTGGGCAGACCTATCACAGAGAGAGAAGGAACGCGATCACAATGCAGCCGCAGGGTGGGCAAGGCCTCGGCAAGATCAGTGAAGAGCCTTCCACGTCGAGTGAGGAAAGGGCCTCATTAATCAAGAAAGAGATCCATGGATCTATATCGCACCTTCCCGAACCTTCTGTACCTTACCGCGGGACGCTGTTTACCATGGACCCCCGAAACGGTTACATGGACCCTCATTACCGTGAGTATCAAGCGCTGGTTCATTTGGGGATGCAAAGTTGGAAGGCTCTCGGGGCTGTCAAATGTAATGTGATTTCTGTTTGTCACCTTGCATTGTCCTCAGGGAGGACTGCCTTGTCTGGGGGGTCTGGGGGGGGATGCCTTGAGGTAAATACAAGTCTTCACTATGAAGTACCATGGTGCAGTACTGCAGCTTGAAATTACCTCAGGCCTCTGCGAAACAACTTCCACAGGACATCTCATCTGTTGCTAATCCTCCTCAGCCATCCAGGGTTGCGTATGCCCCACCTCCTTAATGCAAGAAGAAGGAGGGGGGGAAGACTCATTAAACAAAACATAGAAGGAAAATGAAACAGGCCTTAAAATCCCTCTTTTAAAGTAATGTTCAACTATGGTGTTCAGAGGAAGGACTGTGTCTTGTGCAGTGAGGAATTGCAGGGGTTGGGAACTGGAAGGCTTGTTGCTGTGTATTGGGAGTCTTTATTTCAGAGGCTTTTTAGGGATTTGTGTGTTTGACTCTGTGGGCTCATGGAGCGGTTTTGCTGTTTTCTCCCCTGAAGTTTTAAGGGCAGGAAAAAAAGGCAAATGTTTTCAACTTCTGAATTCCTGCTCAGGCATTAATAAAGAAGTAAGAAATTAACTGACACTTGAACACAGATGTGGAATGGATTTCTCCACAGGCAAAATAGGAGGGAGTTAAGCAATTTTTTTTTTCATCTGCTTCTAGTTTACAAAAAAAGAAAGGAAAAAAAAAAAAAAGCCCATTTAGTTGTGTAGTAATGAAGTACATCTTGAGGTGTCAAGGCTTGTGCGTTTTGATTATAGATTTATCACCCAGTCAGGATACAGATTTGCCATTTAACCTTCCAGTCTCCAGTTCCAGATGATAGGCTTAAGACCCACAAAGAGGGGCCAGTCTGTGTTGGGTATTTTTTTCCTTCCACATCATTCAGAAATTTGAGTGTTTTAAGGCAAAAGGTCATTAGCCAGATGACTGATTAATGAGGACAGCTGATTAGTGCATGTTTTTTTGCTAAGGAAAGTGCCAGGGATAAAAGCTAATTTTATCCCTTCATTAGTTGGGCTAGCAGCAAAGGGGAATGTTCACTCATCAGGGTGCAGATCAAAGTATGTCTTGCACAACCTTAAGTCTCACCAACCTCCTTTAAAAAGAAAAAAAAAGCCTGATTGTTAATAAGGATGGAGGTATTATGAGAAAAGGAACACTTGTTGTCTTTGTAGTTTAGATCAGTATTTAGGGGAAAAGTTTGCAGTTAAGCTTTTGAGCTCTCTTTCAATGTAGGCAGTTGGTTTCTGTACACCCTCCTCCTGCTCTCACGCAGCCCTGCTCAAACCCTCTGGGGGAGTTACTCATCTCTCTGACGAGGCACCGGCAGCGCACCAGAAGCAGACTCCTCTGCCAGACTGAGGAGTGGATGTGCAGAGTAACGGACCGCTCATGAGCAGCAGCATGTAGAGAAGTGTGAGCTTGTGTGTTGGAGGCACCATTTGTAGCTTATAGTTTGTTAATGCAACCCCCAAATCTGGCTTAAAATAAAATGCACCTTATTAGGGAAGCCAGATAGCTTCTCTGTAGGCGGTACAGATGGAGAGAAATGAAATGTGCATGTGACAAATGCAACCTCCCAAATAAGCAGCAAACCTGATGCTGAATTTCGTGGTAATGACTACTGCTTTGACCATCTGACCAGCTGCCACCTCACCCCTTAAATCTAGTTCAGGATGTTATTGATACTACTGAAAATTCTGACTGGAGAAGGGCTGACCAGTCAGAATGAGTCTCAGTGGTTTGCATTTAGGTTTTTTGAGAGTTATCAATTTAATGATGCTGCTACATCTGTATCGTGACCAGTAACACTAGCTGGTCAGGATATGTGGGCTCCTAGAAAAAAACATTGATGTCAGAAGTTGGGAGAACAGCAGAAGTTACGACAGCAGAGAAACAGGAGATGCGTTAATTTTAAATGAGCAACATGATGTTAAAGCAGAAGGCTAAGTCAGAAAACATCAGAAGGGCAGACCTGTTTCACCACTGCTGTTGTGAGGTGGACATTGCTACTCCGTGATTTATAAAAATCACTCTAGCTGTTAATGTCATCTAAAGAGCCATCATGCTTTTATTTACCTTTAATAGATGTGATACGGAAGGACAACTGAAGAGGCAAATGTCTGGTTAGATTTATAGGGAAGCAGACAGGCTCACTGAAATTTTCATAGTGGTTATATCATTTATATATGTAAGACATGCTTTCATCCAAGTGGTGACGGTATTCAGGCTGACAGTTCTAGTGGCCCATATGAAGAAGGCTGAATAATGTAAACACACCCCAGTCCCACCGTAGCAACAGGTGAAGAACCAGTAAGTCTATTGTTCCCTTCCTTAGTTTCTTGCCAGTTTTGCTGGGCATATGGATAGAAACCACTGTTTTAATTCAACACAGTCAGATATGTAAACACTCACAGTAATTTCTTAGTTTCTCTGTGGTTGGAAAATGCAGACTTTTCAAGACGCCTAATTTGTGCTTCTATTTATACCCACTTTGTATTTAAAAGTGTGGGCAGGCTTCCTGTAAGACAGGAAAAGGGAAAATAATTTTTTTGAAGAAAGACATCTGTATATTTTTATGGCAAGAAAAGAAAAAGTGCATTTAAGTCAATTGTGTGTGGAAGGCATGTCCCCTCCAGGAGCTGCAGTTATTAGAAACAACCCAAATGCTTTGCAGTCCTACATGTAAATACGTGTGCCTCTCTGTGCATTGCAGGATTTTTTTTTTGTTCTCATTTTTTCTTCCCTAATTAAAATGACTGTTGTAAAAGTTGGGAATAATAGTTCCCATATATGTGGAATAAATACCTCACTGAGGGGGAGTTTGCTCTCCTGCAGAGTACGGGTGGGGATAATGGTTGTGTTTCAAGTGGACTAGCTTTTCAGACAGCTGGGATGAAACTTGCCATAGAGCTGGCAGCTCTTCTGCGCTGCCAGAGAAACCCCTCAACCATCTAGCAGCAGAGGAAAAGAGCTCATGGCCCTCCGTCCTCGAGGGATAAGAGGGAAAACATACAGGCCTGAACCAGAAAGCTTTGTTTTCTGTCTTTTTTGTTACGTATTTCTTAATCACCATTTAAACAAAGTGTGGATGGAGGTCTTGGGTTTGGGCTTGGTTTAAGCTTTTTATAAACTTTTTTTTCTGTTTAAAAGCTTTAGGGCAGATGACAAAAATGCTGGAGTTTCCTTTCAAGTGTTGCGCCTTTTCTTCACTGAAGAGAGCAGGGTCACTGAGCTTAATCACAGCGTTTCTCAAATAGATTTAAGCCCATGTGTTTCCCAAACACTGATTGCAGTGGTAGTCGGAGCCCCTTGTTAGTGTAGATTCTGTCGAGGTGGGGCTGAGGCAGGGGTGGTGGGGATAGCAATTTCTCTTTGTTATGCTCTTTCCCAGTTTTAATTGTCGTGCAGATTTATGGCAGTGCTAAGGCTGCCTGTCTCTCAAGTCATTCCTCATGGAAAAAATGAATCATTCCTGATGTAAACACTTTGATTTAAAACATACTGCTGGTATTCTTTCCTGGGTTTCACAGCTCATCTGAAAGAATTGTTCGTACCTAATTAGTAAAGCCTGAAGAATTAGCTGAAGTAAAAAGCAGTGACAGTTCAGTTGGCTCTGATCTAACAATCTGTATATACAGGAATGGCCCTGGCAGGATTCTCTTCTGGGATATCGCTTCATCTCCAGAAGGTTTCACTGAATGTAGTTAAAAGCTGGAACTCCTTTTTTTTCCCCTCTTTTTTGCCTCCTTACCAGGGCTGCTGGTGTTCTGCTGGCTTTGAAGCTTCTGTGTCTTGGGAAGTGGGAGCTGCTTATTGCACGTTTCATAGGATTAACCCTCCTAAGGTATTGATTGCCCTCAGTTCCCACTGAATGTCTCTGGACTTGCACTTTTTAAGGATCGAGCCCCGCATAACTGCCTGGGTTAGATTACCTGGTGTTAGTGTCATCTCAAAATCAATTTGCAACATGAGCAAAAGACCACAGCAAGGAAAATACAGTGCAGGTTCACGAGGTGCACTTGTTTATTTACTGAGTTTTAATTTCTACTGACAAGAATCCCTTTTCTTTCATGTGCCCACAGAAGAGGAAAGGCAGGAGAAATTAGATTTGGTTTCTGCAAATGCAAACAGGTAGCTGGAGGCACTGCCTTAAAATGCAGTAATAGAAAAGCAGTGGCTTTTCATGGCAGAGGCGCTTGAGCCATGAAGGCCAGCTATGACAATGAGAGCAGTCCAGATGAGAGCTCAGAGGTATGGGTCCTCATTTGCTTTGTCGAGGGGGGAGCTCGTGGCAGCCCTTGTCTCCCTGGTACATTTGGAACTCCAGAGATACAACTGGAGTGTCCCAAAGTGAGCATTTAACTTGGCTATAGCTTCTCAGTGTCATGGGGGGAATGAGCCTGGGACAGCTTTTAGCGGAAGGTTTCCCTCCAGCCTTGTTGGAGAGCTGTGGGAGAGTGTCAGTAAGGAATCCTTGTAGAGATTTAGGGCTGGGGTCTTCAGAGATATTTAGGGGCTTTCCAGTTTCAAAGTGAGCTTGGCCTCTTAATACCTCTGAAAATCTGGGTCCTAATTCTTAGCTCTTTCTGCAGCCTTTTGCAGGGGAGGGGCTTAAGTGCTCTAGTTACAGAACTCTCCACTGACAGTGATTTATGGAGTGGGTTCCAAATGTTGTCATGGGGGGGGGTAGTTAAAAAAAGGGAAGTCTAAAGCTTTTAATAAAGCTTGCAGGAAAAACAAAAAGCCTGTAGTATAAAAGTGAATGTCAGATTACTGGTGTCAGCTGAGCAACTGAAATGGTGGTCTTGAAGAAAAGTCAGCGTGTTTGCATAAAAGATTTTGGGATAAAAACCTAAAATATAATAGTATCTTTGAGTAGCCTCCAACAAAAAAATGTTACTGTTCTCAAAATCAAATTTAGAGTCAGAGGCAACTTCAGTTTGAAATTCAGGAAGGTGCTGCAGACCTTGTAAGCTTAGCAGCTTATAAATGGAAAAACCTTCTCCAAGATGCTTCCCAAACCTCCTGGGTTGTGTTTGGGAAGTTCTGCTCATTATAAATATTCCTGCCTGTTTCTCTGGAGGAATTTTGTGGCATAAGCAGTGTTGTGGAGTTGCTGCCCATGTGTGAATCTCTCACTTGGAAGTAACAGTTGCACCCATAGGTCTACAATTAGAAGGAGCACATTGAGACAACCTTACTTCCACCTGGTTTTCTCTTTCCTCAGTATGAGACAGGCTTCAGAGCTGCCAACATCTGTAAGGCCTTGATATGTGATGTGGTTGAGAAGCTAAAAGGAGATCTTTCAGTAGTTCTTTACTTTGTTTTGGTTTTAAGTTTAGGTGAATGCATACCTTTGAATATTGACCTTTTTGTTGTTACCAGTAGCATTGATTTCAGCTGGAAACTACAGGCAGTGATACAGAAGGAGGTGATCCTGTTTGTGTGGAGGACAGAATCAGGGTATTTATCATGTCTTCCATGGCCCTATAATTCTGCTGGACTTCAAAATTTTCGTGTCCTGAGGACCCCATTAAAAGAAAATAAGCCCTCTAAAGAGACTTTACCTGCCAGGCACTACAAGGTACGAAGCCTTCTGAGTAGCACATGGATTCTGTTAATCTCTCTTTATTTTGGTTGTTCAGGTGCACGTGAACTGTTGGGTGAGGTTTTATCCTTATCTTCCTTATTCCTAAAAATAAAAAATACATACTTTTTTCACATATTTGATTTGGTTTGTCACTTAAACCTGTTTTAGATGCTTTACAGTATGTGTTTGTTGTGTGCTGCCGTGTTGGAGAGAGACAGAATATGTTGCTCAGAGCCATAGAATCATAGTTAAGAACTTGGGGGGAGGGGGAAGCCAAGAAATAATGTAATCTATTTCTAGCCTCAAGGTAGATCAGCTGTCCCTAAATCAAGAGACAATGAAAAGCTGCTTCAGAGTTGCTGTGTCCCGTAAATATGTGGGCATTTCTGTCTTGAAGAGCCTTGTGACAAGATCTGTAGTGGATTTGAATTGATTGTTGTGTCCCTACGTGGTAACTTCCATAGCATCACCAGCTGAAAGGTGTGGAAAAAGATAAAATTAGAAGCCATAAAAGTCTGAATTGAGAAGTTTGGATAAATTTACTCTTCCCTCCTAGAGATCTGCTGGCATGCAGATGTTGTACTTCCCATTGCTGGACACCAAAACCCCCCAGCCTGTCACATAACTGTGGTGCTCATTACTACCATTTCAACAGGCAAGATCATTAGTTTCCTTCTTTTTCTTAGTTATCAGAGTGATCTTTGTGCTGTTGAGGCTGTGTAGCGCAAGTGGTTAGCCAAGTATGACAGGTATGTAGAGAACTAGGGGCCAAAGGAAGATAAACATCATTTGTTGCAAATCTTGAAGCAACCCATAATGCCTGAAGTTGCTGTCTGTTAGTCAGCTTTTTATGAGCGCTTTGCCCTGTAAGCATTTCTTGGCGAAAGAGATGGGGTTTGAAAAGCAGAGCTTTGACTTGGCTCCTTAGACTTTGAGAAAGGTTAGGCAGAACTCAGCCTCATGCACCTTTTGGTGTCAGATGTGCTCCTTCCATCTCTAAGGAGTTTTGTGACTGCAGCAACTTTATGTCAAAGCATGGGGAACACATGAACCAGGGGCTAATTTAGTGATCATGATTTTCATCAAGAGCTAAAGGAGATTCTCCTGGGATGGTGAGTATGAGCCATGTACTTAACTGTTGGTCAGTGCTTTACACTGCCAGGAGATAGTTCTCTAGCATTGGTGGCCTTCCATGTGGTCAGTGCTATAGAAGGAATTCAGTTGCCTAAGCAGTGCCATTTTAATGCTTGCGGGGATCCTGGCTAGTCTGGCTGCCCCCCTAGGAAGACCCATCTGCAGTACATCCTGTGTTGTATCAGTCAACTCTCTATGAGCATCTTTGATATACATAGTCCCATCTTAGACCTCTAAAGTATCGAAGATCTCATTATACTGAATCCTTCTCAGTCTTGTAATGAGGTGTTTCAATCACCGTGTCCAAATGTGGAAAACAAACAGTTAAATTCTGTTCTTTTTATCCTCATCTCCACTGCCATCATCCAGCTCTTGTGAAGAAATTCGTGGCAATAATTGGATTGCAGAGTGAGTAATGTCTACAGGGTGCTCCTCTGTCATGGCAGGGGGGTTGGAACTAGATGATCTTAAAGTTCTTTCCAACCCTGAACATTCTGTGATTCCCTTATGTAAATTTCCTTACATCCTGGGTTCCTGTCACTGAGATTTAGATGTGCACTACCCTTCCTCTGTCAAAATGAGTGGACACTGGAGAGGAGGGTATTGTGTCCCAGGGAATGCCTCAGGCCAGGTAGTGGGGATAATGGCAGCACTGGGGCACCGGGGCACCATGGGCCCGCTTTCCCCATGGCATTGGCTTGCTAAAGGAGGTTTTGAACTGGCAGTGTGGTTCCTGTTGTCAAGGTGCAGCTTGAAGATTGTCCCACTGAAGTCTCTCAGTAGCACCTTCGCCCTCCGCCTGGAGTCCAGGGTTGAGCAAGCCTTTACTTTTAAGTCAGTTTGAATGCTCTGAAACCATTTTCAGGATCACTAGAGGATACAGCTTTATTCCTGTTGATTGAGCTCAGTACTTGGGCGGAGAGCCTCTTAGCCTGTGCTTTTTATTCACACCTAGGAGCCCAATTAGCTTCCTTGTAGCCTGGCTTTTGGGTAGTTTGCACAGTACTCTTGAAACTATTACTGATTACTTGCAACTTGGGCTCTTGAGCTTGCTCAGAGGGTCATGTCTGAGTTTGGAGATCGTGTCAGGAACACTCATCCCTTTGGAGTTATATATATATATATATATATGATACCTTTATGTGTGAACATATAACTTAAAGCTACAGCAGTAACCACCAGTGTGGATAACCCGTACACTGCTAAACACCAGTGTATTGGTAGCTGTATTTTAAAGAGTACTGCGGTATTGATGTGTGGTTATTGGCATGTGTGGTGGTGGTCAGTACACAGCAGCAGGAAAGACAGTTAAGTGCATGGGAGTGTGTGTGCACACAGGCTGGTACTACATCATCTTTGTACTTCCTTTCAAAAATGAGTAAGAGAGGGGAAAAAGAATGTTTTGTCTTTCAGGATTTGTCTTGCTGAGATATTTGAGTTCATCACAGATAACTCTCCAGATATCAGAATCACTTTCTAATCCAAATTACGCTTGTTTTTGGCTTCACACTGAGTAAGGGAGCTGTGAGCTTGCCCCACTGCTCGTTCTGGTTTCCTTTTCACATTCAGTGCTGCCCTGAGCCATCATTTCTTCCAGCCAGTCAAATGGAGCTGATCCAGAACCCAGTGAATTCAATGAATCAACAGCTGCTGGCTTCAGTGAACTTTGGAGTAATCCCCAGTTGTCTTATATTCTACCCTTTAATCTTACCTGCTCCTTGTGCTAGTTGTAATTTAAAATCATAATTCCCAAGGATCCATGTTACCATTTTGCAAATGAAGAGCTGAACATTGTTATTCCTCTTGTCTACAGTCCCCTGTTGAAGTATCTTATGGTAGCAAGCCAAAAGTACTGGCATGTGACATACTTGTCAATAAATGGCTGATTATGGTAGCAGCTGAGTGTAACAACATACCAAGTGTTGAAGCAAATAACTAATGAGGTAGAATGTGTTGAAGTAAGTTCCATTCCAGTGTGTCAAACTCCTTAGCATAAAAAGGTGCTGCATTTGATTTGTATGATTTTTCACCAACCTGCCTACTGATACTGCTGCTGAAAGGCTCCAGCTTTGGCCTTGACTTGTGGTAGACGTAGTTGCTGAAATGTAATTGGGTTACTTGGGTGAATAAGGTTTGTTGGATCAAGGCCTGTGTTTTGTATAAACAGTGGTTGCTCACTTTACCGGGATGTATCAGCATGGTACAGTGATAGGAAGCTGTTGGCACCAAAACCATGTTTCATGCTGGACGGTATTTGAGTTGGCATCAAGGCCAGTGATCTACAGTGCTTGTAACAATAAATTGGAGCCAGACATCAAAACCATAAATTGCTGCTATGACATGAGTGGGATTTTTTCTTCTTTCAAGTAGAAAGGAGAAGAGTAGCACTAGTCATATATCACTGGCTAATCACTGAGCTGCCCAGTGCTTAGGATGTTCGATTTGGAAAGTCTGATGTATGGCCTGCTCATATATGCTTCTGCATTGCCTGAGACTGGTGGTGCCATTGTCTGTGATTATTTTCACTCTCAGATTTTCAGTTTTTCTTTGTCAACTTCATTTAAATTTAAACAAGCTTTTAGGCAGATAGAGCAAGCTGAAGGGAACCCCTTGTAAATGAAGACCAAAGTCCTGATTTGGCTTTGTCAGCTTCCATGGAAAAAAAACACCGCAAAACCTGAAGGAAACCTAACATTCTGGCCTATGCAAGTGTTTCTGGGTTCTTGTGAGGAAATGCATGTATCTTTAAAGACAGTAGTTATTTATCTGGTATATCACAGATTAACACGCATCCTATGTTTAGTAGTGCTTTTATCCTCTGTGCATTATAACCCAGAGAGGCAGATAGAGGACAAAGCCTGCTGTGGTGGTCCTGCCACAGATGTTAGTGTTGGGTGTATTCCACCGGAAAAGGTGGTCTGTACAGAGGGGGTTTGCTGCAGCCTTTCCGTGCTTGTGTGTAATGATGAGAGGTTGTGTCCAGCTCAGCTGTTTGGTGCAGTGTCACCTTTTACGTGGCTGATGGGATTCTCCTGGCTGTTACTTTCCAGGCAGCTTCCAAAGCAGAAAGTGCTTTCTCTTTCCTGCTTCCATCCTGCTGCATACTACTTCCACGGGTCCCACCTAAACACGGCTAATGATACCCTTATATTTTGTTAGTGCATGGAACTGAGGTGCTGCTGGCAGGCAATGTCCTCTTCAGCCTAGCTGTCCTTTGCTTACAGTGCCATGTGCTTAGAAGAAAAGGACTTAAAAACCAGTCCAGAATTAAGCGCAGTAGTGGGGAAACCAGAAGTGGGACCTTTAGCACCATTCCTCCTCAGCGCAGCCTTTTTAGGGCTGTGGTGACTTGTGTACTGTGGCTTGTAGCTGTCAGACTAAAACTTGGTGGCAGCCCCTTGAACCCAACTTCATCTCTATCTCTGGCTGATGCCTACTAAAATATGTATCACCAAGATGCTGGGAGCATGGTTGCCAGCATATTGCTGCTAACAGACGCATGTGATACCCATGGTAAAACCCTTTGTGTGAGCTGGGTGTATACTTTATGTTAGTGTGTCTTAGGCAGAGAGACCTGATTGCTGCTATTTTACTTGAAGTGGCCAACTCTTTTTGTTTTAATCTAGGATGGATTTGGCACTGTTACAGTATGCTGGACCTCGTATTCTAGGGTGTTTGTGCGCAATGTGGGATGCATGCATACACTGCAGTAGTTTGGTGTTTTCTCTGAGGCTTGTTGCTTCCTGGTTATTTTCCTGCTTATTTTTGTGATGTGATTTTTTCATATACTTGTGTATTATGAACCTTTTTGGTTTTTAAGCTATCTCCTATATGCAGCTTTCATATCTTGGCTCCCAGCAATGCTGAACCTCATTGTAAAGTCCCTTCGTGTAAAAGCCATCTAGTTGTAACTCTCAAAAATAAGAGGCTTGTCTCCTGAGGACAGCTCCATATTGCGGGTGGAGTATAATCCTTAACATTGTTAGTTTTTTTTGCTTTCAAATAGCTGGGGACAGTAAGTCAAGGAGTGAGAACTCCCTTTGTTTCATGTAGTGTGCGTTGCAGGGAAAGAATGTAACAGAGCCGAAAATGAAGAAAGACATAAAAGAATCTCAGCTCAAGGAGGTCAGATCCATCACAGGCTTAGCGTTGTCTTCAAAGATGCCTGGGACAGGTGGCAGTTCAAGACAATCAGAGGAGAAGCATCCGTTAGCGCAGAGATAAGGGATTCTTGCAGAATCCTGCTATCTGGTCCCAGTTTGCTTTGATGTAACTCTGCTAGAGAAGACTTCTGGGAGCAGGCTACTGCTTCCCTCCGTGATAGGCTGCTGTTGTTCAGCCTTTTAAGGTCTCATTACAGTGGTCCTTGAGGATTAATCCTCTTTAAGGTTTACATGGGAATGGTTTTGTCAGAAGGCCCAGCCAGGGACCTCAGTACCACCTGTATTATTGTGTTATTTCATTCTAATTTTTTAAAGTGCTTCATATTTAACAGTATTTGACAGAAAGTAAAACCAAGCATCTTGCCTTTTTTTTGCTCCCCTCTTTGGCTGTTACTGAGTTTTTGTTGAGCACAGCTTGAGCAGTCCTTTGCAGACACTGAGCCATTAGCAGTAAATTGTATGCTTCCGGTTACTCTCCTTAGCCTGCTGGGTTTGGCAGTCCTTCTTCTTCTATTCTTCTCCTGTGTCCACCCCCCTTTTTCTCCTTTTTAAAGCAGGGGAGTGATAGTGTTTGGCTTCAGAATCAGAAACCATCCTGTTGCCAGTTTATTCCTGTGCCTGTACTACTGGATTTTGCATGTGTGCCGTTCAGCTCAGGGAAGAGCGTTCAGGATATGGGAATGGCATAAATGATCAGCATTAATTTATTAAAAAACACATAAGCACTTAAAAGGGTTTGTTTATGAAAAAAAACGTTTGCCACTTTCTTCAAGGGGCAAAGCCTGCCTGCTCTTGGTGAAATAGAAGCAATCAGAGTGCAGCATGGAAGCATGTGGGATTCATACCCTGCATTTGGTGATGCAATAGGAAGCTAGTGCCTTCCAGCTCTTTGGTGTGTTCTGTTATTGATACTGTTTCTGTGTAACTCTATCATAGATCTGCATCTTGGAGATGGAAAACAGGCACGCAGCCTTGTTTCCAAAGAAAGGAGTATTACTCTGAACTGCATTTTTTCTTCAGTGCCATTCATTATTTCCCTAATTGAACAAAGTGTTACAAAGTCATTTCAGTGCTGTAACTTTAAGATGGTGGTTGAGGTAAAAGTAAGATCTCAACAAAGTTCATGTTGGTTAAATAAAGCCAGCACCAGTGACCCTGACAGGTAAAAGTAAACTTACTGCTGTGAGGGGTGATAAATAGCTTAAGGGGCTCATCTCTGTTGTGTAGAAGTCCTTAAATCTAGCTCTTCTGAACCCATATGAAACAGATTGATGGCCTTAATTCATATTACTATGGAAGGTGATAGCGTGTGTTATTTAAAGGAAAAAAAAGTCCACCTAGAAAGCTCAGCAGTAGCAGTAAGTTAGATCCTTTTGGGGTGAAATAATGGGCTGTGTGTTGTTGCCTACAAGGTACCTGGTCATTAGTTATGTAGTGATTTTACTTTGTAAAGAAAAGGCAAGCAAAACAGCACCTTCACAAGCCTTCAGGGGTGTTTTTCAAGTGTTCTGTTTGGAAGTTATGTGGTGTGTTGAAAAATGCTTGTAATGCATGTATACCAGATTAGTTTTCTTTCTATATAAAAAGTGTTATAGGAAACTGTATAGCTAATGGTGCCTATATAAAACCGTATGGTGCCATTATTACCATAAAATATGCCCGTGACCTTCATACACTCTTACATTTCCAAACTGCACATAGTTTGAGTAATGCACATATTTAATTTTTACTGTATTTGTGGAGATTGTTAAATTCTGCCCATACAGATTTTTTCCCTCATAGCTAATTCCGAGTGATGGTGGGGGAGAATGGGAGAAGCAGGAAACTTAAGGAAAAAAAGGTTAACTAAAATCAAGGTAATAAAATATGTCATGATGTGAGGTGTTGTAGATCCCTTCAAGAAGACCTGTCTTCTGAAGAAATAGAAGCAAATTCTTGGCAGCCTAACTTTATACAGACACACCTGATTTATCTGTACACATGCAATCAAGTGCTGTAGCTGTAGTCTTGATCTGTATACTTTGGACATTTAAACGGAATAGTCTATACTTACTGTCTGTAAGGTACAGATACTTTGTGATGTTAAATTTATGTCCCCATCTTTAATTACGCAGTAGAACTAGTTGTCAGCTATTTAGTCTTGCTTAGAAATGTTCTGAAGGTTGCTGTTATATTTCTGACTTCATAAAATACAGGTAGTGTGAGATTTTTTCCACCTCATGACAAATGCATGGTAACTGCCAGTGCTAAGTATTTAATTGAATTTAATGGCTGTTTGTGTAATTTGGATGTAAGGTGCCGTCATGAAGCATCTTTTCAAACCAAAAGTCCATGCTGCAGTTTAGCAGCGCTTCAGCACAGAGTGGGTGAGTGTGTTTAAGGTGGAAAATGTGCTTGGCTATACTGAGCCCAATTGTGACCTATTCTGTTAAAAGCCCTGGCTCCCTTCCTTTTCCATCCTAAAGGCAAGTGGGCAGGATGGGACAAAGGGGTAGTGCTGATTTTGGACAGCTTGATGGGAGTGTGATCCAGGAATGTGGTGGTCCAGTGATTCAGCTGCACAGTCTGTATCAAGGTAAGCAATGGGTAGAGTTGCCTTGAAGGTCCTGAGACTCCTAGGCTTGCTTTTACCCAGGGTGTGAGGAATAATGTCTCTTGGAGTCAGGGAAGTAGCTGGCTCTTGCACTGTTTGTACATACACCATGGTAACGTTTACTAATGTTAGTATTCATGTTTTCTAAATCAACAGAAGTACCTGGTAATCAGTGGGGGTCAGCCATCCTGGCAGTTCAAACTGTAAAGTTCAGCCATTCTTTCATTGTGAGAAGGAAACAATATATGAAAATGAAAACCTGTTAGGCTGTGACATAGACCAAAGCTATGGTACTTGAGTTTGCTCAACAGGAGAACAAGCATGCAAAACATAGCTCCTGAAAAAGAAGTTTCCAGAAAGTCATCAGCTAAAAATAGGGTCTTGTAAGTTGTTACATACATCTACTATACAGCATGTGCTACCCAAGCCTCTCTGTGTATAAATATATAGGGATGTGGGTATTTCTATTACATGTATTAAAAATTTCATTGCAGCTTTGGGGCTTTATACCTCTCATTAGTCTAACGTTTTTCTATGGTAGTATATTCTGTATTTTATAGTAGGAGCAGAATCTTACCTTTTCTGTTAGTAAGCAACAAAAGTTTAATGCAAACTGATCTCAGGCTAGCAAGTGTGTCACGGACAAGGATTTGTTCAAAGTAAATCTTATGCTTACACCAGATTGTTTTTTTATTGGCATTTAGATAACATTTCCCACTGTGAAACCAAAAGGCAATACAACACAAGTGTGTGCATGAAGTATCTGCATCCATACCATTAGGCTTCTGAATACTGTATTACAGTATTACAGATTTCTTTCAGAAGTGACCGTAGAAATTGTAGGTACTCACCTTGCAAGAAGCAGCATATGCTCAAGAAATCTATCAAATACAGTGTGATTTGTGAGAATTGTAGGAATGCACCTCAGTTAAATTACTGCAGTGGATTTTATTTGCCAGCTGTTGTGTTGAACACTTTTGTAGATGCAAATCACATTAACAAAGAGTTTGATTAGGAAAAAAACAAAAAGCTGGAGGGATTTCCAAATTGTCTTTCTTCAGAGCCTTTTAGGGTGTCTCCTTGTGCACAACAACTTGGTCTGCACTTTCCATCGAGGTCATCCAGACTTTTCAAGGAAAACAAGGAGAAACCTTGACTCTCCCTTCCAGACTTAGTTTCATCTGTGCTCAGATATCCCCTGAACCATTCATTTTCCTCACCTCTGTGCATACTTTCTTCCTGGCCACAGTTTCCCAAAGCTAGAGCCACGTGGAGTTTACTTATCTCAAACCAATAGGTTATTTCTGTGGGCTCTGTACTGTTAGATCCTGTCCTGAGCTTGCTTGTGCTGCAAAGCTTTCTGTCTTGGGAATGGCAGTATCAGTGTAGCCAGTGAGATATGGCAAAGACCTGAATACTGGGTGGCAGAGCAGAACGTCATTCAAACCGCTCTGATAGGTTTTGAGCACTCAGTAGGTGTCAGTTCAACTCCCCAGTATATGAGCACTGGCTGCAGCTTTGAGAGAACATACAGGTCTGATAAGGTGGCAAGCGGGGGTTTTCCTAAGTTTGGGATGGTACAGTATGGGACAGTGGGGTCCAGACTCGGCTTGATAGGTAAGCAGAGCTCATTCAGCAAAGCTCATCCTGTGAAGCACACAAACCGATTTTCGACTTGCTAGGGATGAAACCCTTCCCCACCTCACCCAAAACACCTGAAGGCTTGCAAGTATGTTTAGGATTAGATCTTACAGTCTTCTGAAAACAAGAACTCAGGTGAAGTACTTCTAAACCAGCTTGAGTAGAAGTCATTCCTCTGATGCTTTGGTCTCTTGTCTGGTCTGTTGTTTCTTGGTAATTACCCTATTTTTTTTTTTACCAGGTGCAACGTGGGGAAGTAAATCTTTCCATCTGCTCAAGAAAATAGTTTTCTAAGATAGTAAAGGACTTGTTAAACATGCTTGCTCATGAAGTCACTATAGAGCAGCTAGTAGTGGTGAATGTTTTCATCTCCGACCCATGCTTTTTTTCCCCAAAATGAAGCAAAATTCCAGGAGTTTGATTGAGAGGCCCCACGTCACATGTTCTGTATGAAGCGCTAGTTTTCTCTCAGAGCAGTGTGCACAGACTGTGCATTTGTAGCAACTGACAGGCAGAGAGGTTGAGATTTGTTGGAGATCTCCAAGGGAGTTTGTGGCAAAGCCACAAATACAAGTTTTTGTCTAATGTGCTAAGCTCATGCCTTACCAATTAACTAGAAAGGCTTTCAAAGTGGATTCAAATCTTTGCTCCTAGCCTGGTTTTCAATATGGGTAATTTTTTAACCCTTCATCTCATAGTTGTTCTTTGAAAGTGTTTTTATTGGCCAGTATTTTTTTCACATGAAACAGCTTAAAAACTGAGATTGGGTCAGTTTTTAGATAGTTAATTACTGTTTAAGCTGTGAAGTTGCTTCAGGAACCATGTGGAGTCAAGCTAGAGCTTGAGGCAACAGTGTAAAATAAAGGGTTGAATTTTCAGAAGTCCTGAGCATCAAAGTTTTTGGGGTTCTTTTGGAAGCTCTTGGGTGCTTGGTCATTTTGAGAGTATTTTCTCTTAACTTAATGGAGTCTCAGATTAATAGGATGTCCACTCTGAACGCCTAGTAAGGTGAATCCCAGTCTTACAGCCTAACTTGGATTTCTGCAAATCTTGGCCCTAACTTCTAGCTTTGAACTGTGATATCATCCTTGTGTGTATTTTGCCAGTAACCAAGGTGAAAATAAGCTGTGCTGTAATGCACCTGGTTAATTTTGCTTCATAATGAAAGTGCAGATGTTGTCAGGTGTGCGGTGAACATGGCAGGTCCCGGGGGTGCAATTATCAGTCTGGCCGGCTCTACTCACACCTTCGTTTTTACATGATGGGCTCATGTTTTTTTTTCACACTTACTGAAAGAAGCTTTTTAAAAAGCAAACCATACTCTTAAGCTCATTGTCATATTGCAGCATTTACTCATGGCCTCGCATTGCACAAACTGCAGATTGTTACCGAAAAGTCTCACAGTTGAGTATCGGCTTAATTGTTGTCCACAGTAAATTGTCTTCATGCAGTGAGGCTGAAACTTCAGATATACTCATAGAAAGAAAGGAACTTGGATGTAGAAAGTAGTGCAGAGACCTCATGGGGAAACTCTGAAAAGACAATGCTCCTTTTAATAGCCAGTTACCGTTTCTAAGTGAAAACAGTGGAGTTAACCTGTGTCATAGTTTAGACAATCCCAACACTTATAAATGTGAAAATTAACAGTTAAGGCTGTCATAAATTTTACACTGCCCACATAGTAAGTAAGCACACTGTTCTTATCAACTTTAAGCTACGTTAACTCAACTACAAGTAATTACTAGTTATTTTAGCTTCATAGTAGAAGGAGGCAGGCTAAATTCTGACTATAGTTTTGAAAACCTCGAGTGCTACTCTTGTAGTCCTAAAGTCAAAATACTACAGAGAATATCTTGCATGAAAGAGTAATAAACCTGGTGTAGTATGCTAAATACTTATGATATGTTCCTAAAAACCCCAAGTGCAGGTCACTAACTATACATTACATTTTTATCAAAGCTCTGTGTTGCCAGCGTTTCCTATTGAACTGTCCATACGGGATGATGCAGGAACATCTTTTTTTGGATTTTCCCAGAGCTAAACAGAAATAATTGCTTTCAAATTAATAGGGACTGTGCCCTCTTAAAACAGTTAAATGTGATATAATACTTTGAAGTCTTGTCAGTTTAGTTTGCAGGATAGGTGGGGAATATATGTTTCCTTACCTCATGAGGGTACAAGGGCAGAGTCCAATTTATGTTCACAGTCACTTCTTCCTTTACTTTCAAATTGCTAAGGGTGTAGAAGTGATGTGTTAGCTAGGTATGCTTCTGTCACCTAGCAACATTAAACAGACTTGAAACAAATTGTATTTGGAATAGACAGTTTTGGACCATGTTTGCATGCAATAAATCTGGGTATCCCTGGCATTCTCCAGTATCAGATACTGCTCTGACTTCTCCAGGTGTCTACTTTGTTGGGAAACATTTGGAAAGCAAATGACTTCTATTTACTTAAGGAAATTTAAGTTTAGCTCAAACTTGAACAAAACTTTTGGATAAGAAAATACCGTGAAAGAAGACTCTGCTCTTCCAAAAAACCCACCTGTGTTGCAGTTAAATGGGGTTCCCATCATGGCAATTAAATGTGGCGGTTCTTAGTGCCCTATCCTGAGCACTGAATGAAGTGATCTCTGACATAACTAGTGCTCGGGTCCACTAAGGTTTTACCAGCGCTACCAAAACCAGCACTTTAAACCACAGCAGCAACTAAACTAAATGTTTTTGCAAAGTGTGTACCTACAGTGTGTAGGCACTAATGGAATACATGGGTATTTCAATATGTAGCAAGAAACAAGCGGTAAGTAATGGTAAGGTTGAGTATCTCACAGGTACTTTCCAAAGGTGATAGTTTGTGAAGATGCATACGCTCCAGAAGATTTTTGTTCTTGAAAAATAGAGCAGGGGGAAGTATGATAATTCCTCTCTGCTCACTGGCAGCAATTACAATATTCTCTGTAATTACCGAGATGGGGTTTGTGTACATTCTAACCTCCATAAACAGCAGGCATCAGTCGGTGATCCTGATTTCTGTTGCCCTCTTTCGTTAGCGCTCTTGCTCTAAAAGAATAAAGGAAAAAGCTCAAACCAAACCTTCATTAAAACCTTGCAAGAAGAGACTGGGAAGGGTGTAATGAGCAGTACTGTGCTGATATGTTTTAATAAATATTACTTTACTGCATACCACAACAGAGAGCAAATACATGCAATTACTTACAAATTTCTTCAGTGTTTGTACTTATAAATCTCTGCCTAAGTCTTCTCAGCTGGGAGTTAGGCTGGTCTTTCTGCTGTGGAAGCAGGGCTTTGTTCTCATGTTCAGCTTCGGCTCAGTCTGGAATAATTCAGAAACGTATTAGATAGATTGCTGCTCCCAAAAGGCATAATGAAATAACCTTCACTCCCAGCCTTAGGGAAATAAGCGCACAATCAGGGTTTGGGCAGATTTCTCGATTAAACAAAGAACTAACTGTGCACAAATTGCTCCGTAACAATTTGTAAAGAGTCCACTCTATAAATTTCTTGCAGATGTAAAGCTAATATTTTTTAATCAGAATGGCAGGGCTGTTCGAGTTGAAATGTCTTCAGCGTGTTCCCTTTGCTCTGTAATTAGTATCAGAAATATTTAGATTTGAAATGGAATTGGTAACACATCCTAGGTTAGTTTTGATTTGGTATTGGGAGCTGGTGAAATGCAGTGTCAAACCCAAGCGAAAAACCTCCATTTAATACACACAGGGAACTTAATCCACCTGGAATAGATTCAGGATAACTTGGTGCTGTCAATTTTTGTTTTGTTTCATTTCATATGGTGTTCAGCAAAGGAATGAAAAGTTATTGCGCTTAATGTTGTTGTGACTTAAGGTGTTCTCCGGTCAAATTATTCAATAAATCAAAATCAGGCTCTGGTTGTAGCTGCTAAGCGTTGTTTAGAGTAGGATATTTAGGAGATTTTTAGCAGTTTTCCATTGATTGAACAAGACGCGTGTCATGCAAAAAGCATGCCGTGTTTTGATGAATAGCTGTATTAGATGGTAAATCTAGGGACCCAGTAAACACAACTTCTTATTTTACTGGCCTTTGTTTTTTAACTCAAGAGCCTCAGTGTAAAACAGAATACCACTTGAGTATCATTCTGATGCCTTATCGCTTATCTACAACCTATAGTCTTACCCTCTGAAGTCCCCACCGACATTTAAAAATACATACCTATTTTCTAAGCATTAGCTTGCTGCTGATTACCTCATTCTTCAGCTAATTAGATGGTTCAAAGTCCTGCTCCCACCTAAATGCACAAGGATATTACTGCAGCCTGTGGAGAGAGGTAGAGATTTTCAGGCTGTTTCCATGAAGCAGCATTCCTGCTCCTTAGGCTGGTGTCTGCTTGCATCTCTGCCTCTGATTCCTGGCCTGCTGCATCCAGATACCAGGGCTGAAGTCGGCAGACCAGCTGTCACATAACAAAGCAGAATCCAGAATCTTTTCCCCAGTTTCCTATGTCACACACTGAAGAGGAGCTGTGTGTGTATCAGCACAGCTGCCAGCGATGCCGGTAGGTCCTGTTTCTACAAGCACAATGTTCAATTTCAGTATAAACTGACCTGATTTTAAAAAAGTGAAGTTTCCTCCAAATGCATGCAGCTACTTGCCATGAAGTGCGGCTTGAGTGCTACATAACCAGCTGCTGCCTGGACCAGCTTAAAGACCAAAGGTGTCAGCGTAGCCTGGGGAGTGGCTGAGCCCGTAGTGTGCTTGGTGTTCTGCCCCAGAACAGCATCTCTCTGCTGCTCTGCACTGACTGTGAGTTATCAGTTGGGAAGGTTTTGACATGGAGGCTCTCTGCAGCATTTTACCCTTTGTAGGTAATGTGTGGTTGTGCACGTAGGCCCAGTTGGCCTGACACCACCTACCCCTTTCAAAGGAAGTATGTGAGACGGAAGCAGGAAGCTTGCTCCTGCTCTCCATTAAATTAGTGACAGAACTGGAGTTTATAGTTGTGTAAGTTTAGCTGTGGTTTGGTTGTGTTGTAAATGGGGAGATAAAAATACCTAAATACATCCTCAGCAGAGAGCGGACTTGCCACACGTGTAGGTAAGAGTATAGCACCCTTGCTCATCTTGTTTTCTTCATGTGCCTGGTTCAGTGAATGGCTTTTTGTGTAAATAGAGTAGAAAAATACTAAAATGGTTTCAGGAGGAACGAGTGCTTGGGCTGCTTGCTGTGAAGGGAAACAGTGAAATGGTAAGCAGCAACCTGAGCTAAAGAGAGGCAAAAATGCAACTGTATTTACTGGGAAACTCATCTTTTACTCTGTTTCATGTTTGACAAGACCTTCTGACAGCTTTTACCAATCAAGCAGATATGAAACACTGTTCAAACTGCTTGTATTCTGATAGCTGAAGCCAGGGTTAGGAAATGAACTTTACAATTGTAGTGGGTATTTAATTAAATGCAGTGTTGTTCACAGTAGAGACTAACAACAGCTTGAGGTGCTCTGCTTTTACACTGGAGAATCTGCAGTGGCATGTTGAACAGGAAGGCCTCAGCTTGGTTTTCTTTTAAAATTGCATTTAAATGTACACTAGATACACATTCATCACTTTAATCTAAACTCTACTGTAAATTGACATGTACAGCCTCTGAGATCATACACTTTCACAGAAGTACTCTAATGAAACTTGGCAGCTTTCACCCCGTAACATCATTTGTTCCATTCACTAGCAAAAGCAGACCTCAAACAAGTCAAAACTGCTCAGTAATGAGTTCCATTATTTTTCTTCATGTTTTTGGAGCCTCAGAAGCCTCCTGTCCCGTGTCTTTGTTTTACATTAAGTCAGAAAAGCACGACAAGCCTGCAGATGTATCAAAGGAAAGCTTTCTTATGTGAGATCTTGAGATGTTTGTCATTTACTGTAACTGAGCATGGGACTTCAATTAGCATGAGTGACTTCTTGTCAGTAAGGAAGCTTTCTTCTCAAAACTAGCACATTATCTGCTTGATGTTCGTGGATGCTGTTACATTACAGTTGCCTGTCACCTAGATGATTCTGTCATAGTCTTTTGCGTCGCTATTGATACGCACATAATGCTGACATGAAAACCAGGTGCTAAAGTAAGCTCATAAATGTAAAGGTTTTGTTTGAATTAATCATTTCCTCCTGGAAAATAACATGCTATTTATCACAGAAGCACCACTGAGTCTGGGCTGGTGAATGACTTGGTCACAGCCATTTGTTGTCAACAGGAAGCGAGGCGATTTGCTCAGTTTTGGGGAGGATAAAGCTTGACATGCTGTTTCCCCTCTGTAAGAGACAATTAGCATAACCCACTATTGTCCATCTTAACCCATAGGAATGAGTTAAGGCCATAGGAAAACCCCATTTGTTCTGCCTGTGTACCTGGTGGAAATAAAGCAGCATTTCCATGCAGTTTCTGTTATGTGAGCTGTGATGTCTGATCTGCCTTAGCTCAGAGCTCTAACTTGAGCTCACTGCAGTGGAGCAGTAATACCTGCGTAGGAAAAAAATTACTGGAATGCATTCAGCATGAATCTTTTAACTTCACTGTGCACGTGATTTTTGTAGTCATTCACAATTTGATAGGCTTTATTGCACCGAATGATGTCAGCTAAAAATAACCACGAAGTCACTTCTATATTGTTTTCTTTTTCCGATACATGTATATGTTTATTTTAAAATCTGTTAATATATGTAAATGTAGATCCTTTGTTCTGTGCTTTTTCTAACACTGAAGAAAGCAGTAAGTATTAGTAAACTGAGATAAAATTATAGTTGCAAGGGAAAGAAAATCTGGTTTAGTATAAATGTCTTCCCTTTAAAATATAGCCTGATTCAACATGTGAGCTGAAGACCGACTGAAGTCTTTTACAGAAGTCGGTGTTGGTCTGCAAGCCATCAGTAGGTCGGTCAGTTGATGGCTTTCAGCATATCTGTGTGGGTTAACCTTATTAATCCACACAGGGATTAATGTGTGTCTTTAGGGGCTGTTCTGAGGAACTCTCTAGATTCATATTTTTGGAAGCAGGATCAGGTGCCCAAGAAGTCAGAGGGAAGAATTTGTCTTAGTAATTCATGAAATATCTGTGTGCATGAATTCTTAAGTAATTTAGAAAACCTCAGAAAATGTAGGACCACGGTGCTACATGACCTGGGATTTATAGCATGCTAGGGGTTCCCGCCAGTTATGCTGTGTTGTGTAACTGAGCTGTGTTACAGTGCAGCTAGAAGCAGGGGAAGAGGATGCAAAGCCTCTTTCAGCAGAGCTGAAAATGTCTTTCTGATAGCAGAAGTGAGGAATGTCCACTGGTTTCCAACTGTTCCTGACTTGGATTGCTTCTGTTCCGATTTGCTTTTTCTTGGCTTCTGCTCACTTTGTACTTTCTGTCAAACCTTTTTCCTCTCTTTTTGTTTGGTGTCTGCAGCATGCTTTGGTAGTGATGAATGGGAACCCTGACTCAGAACACCTGGCTGCAAGTGAGGCTTTCCTGTGACAGTGAATAAGCCAGCTCATTTTAGGGCAAAGGATTCATGTACCTCATTCTGGTGATCAAGTTTAAACAGCAATCTCATATATTCAGACTCCACCATGTAGGGGAAAGCTGCATATGCAGGTGATAATATGCATTTGTTTGTTGTCAGTTGCTTTCAGCTTGTGTCTTTATAGTGCCCCACAGGTTTTATTTGATATGTCACTTTGTTTTGTCTTTACTTTCCATGCTCTGGAATCCATAGGTATCTCCCTCCTCTTTTTGTGAAAGGAACTGAAGATGCCTTTCTGTGGCTCTGCCTATGGTTAGTTATTTCCACGTGGAAATTGGCATTGGCTTCCTGGTGTGGGAGTACCCTTGCTGTCTGTTTCTGTTGCTCTCTACATGTATGTATGTGCCTTGTAGTGCAGAGCTTTCATTACATAGCCTGTGTCCTGGTTGTTTCTGAATGGTTGAAAGGTGAAGTCTGAGAGTTGAGATGGCTATGATGAGGGGAGGGAGGTAAAATTTGGTGACTGGAGGAAGGTTTGGGTTTTCCATTAGCCAATGGTGATAGCTGGAAACGCCTACATCCCACAGGCTGCTCTGAACACCTTCATTAAGATGGAGTGAATTGGTCCTGCAGGTACTTGGATCTATGATTTTTCTAGCAGAGTAGAGAAAACGCCCTAGACTGAGCACTAAACTTTGACAGGATAACTTAGCTGTCAGTCTTGTCACACAGTCTAGTGCCTAGCCTAAGACACATGTAAACAGAATAGCCATCCTAGGGATGAAATTATGCCAGCACTCTGGATGGCAATTTTGTCACCAAATCACCAGACTCTCAAATGCCCCTATATATAGGTGTATTTATATCTATATCTAGATATCTATATAGCTATCTATCTCTCTGTGTATATATATATATGAGCTTTTCTCCCACTCTGTGGTTCACATTTTACTTGACTAAGTTTTCTTGTGAGACTTTGTTTCTAATTTATCTGTAAGTAAAAAGGAATCCATCTACATGAGGGGCTTCATTTTATTAAGTATCCTTTAAACATTTCTGCAAAGCAGTTTTCTGTGTTAATTTGGACACAAACTCTCTTTAGCCCTTTCTCTGTAGTTTTCACCAGTACGTTTTAAACCCCTTGTTGTTTCTGCCCACAGGCTGGACATTTCTTATGGCTGTGTTTGCTTCTTCTGTATATACAACCATGATTCCTACTGCTTCTTGCAAGGTCACGCTGCTGGCATTTTGCAAACTCCTTCTTGGAGGATTGCTTTTGCTCGCCCCAACAGATCTGAGGCTTGTTACCCTTGGTACTTTGTGATTGTTTTGTTTTGCCTTTAGAACTTGGATTCAAATCTGGCCTGATCTAGTCTGCAGACAGAATGTCAAATTCTCACTGTTTTTTGGAAGTATTAATTATAGGATGCTTTAGAGCTTCTGATCCCTGCTGTAATCTGATCTCAAATTAAATAATCCACAGGTCTCCCAACTAGCATGTTAAATCATCTGTCTCAAAAGAGTAAGAAATGTATTTAAGACTTTTCCCCTTAGAAAGCTTAACAAGTGATATATATATCTCAGAAGTTTTAGGTTTCAGTAGTCTTTAAGTTTCTGTAGTAGAGTTATACTTGCACTTCTTCATGTGACTGTCAGCTGTGAAGCAAACCCAATTCTTCTGTCCATTAACAGTGAATTTCAGTCATAGAGAGATCTCTTAGTGCCTGTAGCATGCTTACTAGTCAGTGCTTAGGAAATGAGCCTAAGTGATGCATGCACAGTGAACTCTATAGAGAGCAGAAGGGGTTGCTGGTCCATAAGTTTGCTTGGAGAATCTGGCCTTTGCTTCTAGGGTAGCAGTGCTACAGTGTTGGAAGAAATGATGGAAAGAACAAAGAAGGAGGTGTGAAAAACTAAGGTTAAACTCAGTCTTTTATACTGAGAATTACCAGGACTTGATGTTTCTGGACACTTATCTGTGTCCAGAAGATAAATAAGCAACAAAAGACAATAGGAGAAGGAATGACCTGATGTAAGCAGTAGCAAGACATAACCTATGCAAAAGTCATAGGTTCATAATTACTAACAGGCAAAAATGAAATTAGCTTTGTAGAAGGCTGTTGCTACATCTTGGCATAAAGGAGAAAGAGCTCTAAACAGAAGGCTCATCAATTGACCCTCCTGTTGTAGGAAGGTCAGAAGAAGTTCCTCATGTGTGTTGCTGATATGTAATATAAATTCTCCCAATGTAATGAAGATGACCACAGAGTGGTAACATCATCTAAAGGTGTTAAAACAGAAAAAGAGGTAGGAAGACTTAAGAGGATGTGATAAGAATGTGGTAAAAGGCATATTCCATGCCAGTCCCTATAGGTCAGCCAATTTTATAGAAATGACAGAGGAATAGAATAAGGAATTGATATATTAAACAAAACAAAACACCCCACAAAAGCACACACCCCCACATCCCAACCCCAAAACTTTTAAGCCATCACTAAACTTGAAGCTGAGAGCAGAGGTTTTTGGTTTGGTAAGGAACAGCTTCATGTGCACAGGCTTAGATACCAGTCTGTAGGGATGTGCCTAAAGTGATAGATAAATCTGTAGTTCTAGCTACCTTATCGATGCTGATTTCAATAAAGTGTGCATTTAGCTTTAGAAGCATGGAGTCTTCTCAGACTAACTGATGTCACCCTTTAGAATATACCATGATACATCTGTTCAGTATGGAAGATCTATGTTTCTGTGATCACATCCTGCTCATTGAATGGCCTTGTGTGGTACTGAAAATAAGAATCCCTTTATTGGTGGATGATGGACAACATGTACACTATACCCTGGTGAAGTGTACACAGCTTACCACATCCATCTGTAATAATAAGAAATATATACATATAAACAAAAAAACCCACAAGAAACAAAATAGGCTGTGCCAGAAACATCCCCAGTAGCCATCAGGGATTGAATGTGTTTTCCTTTTAAAATAATCTTCTGTTTTCTTTCTGTGTCTGTACTCGAGTGCAAACCAAATTCAGGCAAGGTGGCAGAGCAGCACCAAAATACATAACCCATTCTGAAGGTGGGATATTGGAAGAAAAAGAAATTGTAAGAAATTCAAGCCCTGAGAAAGAGATTGAAGAGATACAAAGAGAACTTTATATGCTCTGCATGGCTGTTCTACCCTTCAGCCACCTAAGAGCAGGGTGACAAGTTGTTGACTCAAAACTCTCTGCAGGAATGTTAAATGGTTATCGTTATTTAATACTTAGGCTCCGTTAAGTGACAGCCTCCTCTTTACATCTCCAAAACACTTTTCAAGCGTGCACTAGTTTTCAAGGCTGGAGCCTGCTCTTTATTTACAGGCAGGCCTCGAGGTCTGTCTTAAATCCCACAGTAGAGCTGAGCAGGGGAGGAGATAGAGTGTTTCTGCTTTCACTGGTCCCTGCTTGCTCTTTGTAGTGCAGAAACAGTCTCAGGTGGGTGTACTTTGGGGGTTGTGGTTGGTGAGCCCAAGTTCCCTTTTACTGTGATTATTAGGTGTTGTTCATTTAGGAGCTCTGCTGTGAAGCTGTGGTGTACAAACTAAAACGGCTCCTGTGGTCCCCACAGGACAACCTGCAGGTTAAGGGAAACCTGAAACACCTTCATTTCAGGTGACTGGGGCTAAGTTATGTTTCTTTGTTGGCATTCACCCTGGATAAATGCCATTCTCTAGTCTGTTACTGGGAGCTTCACAGTTCTTACCAGGCACTAAAAAGAGCTTGCTTTCTAAAAGCCTGTATAAGAAAGTTTGGAAAGCTAATGATCAATAACAATGATGCAATTTGGATTTGATTTGTGTCAGAGTAATAAATATATTTGAAAATTGGAAGTGAAAATTCACCCTTCTTTAAGTCTGGCAGTCCCTGCCCTTGAAGCATCATGACTTTAGGGAAGTATAACTTAAGGAACCTATGACTTGTGTACTTTAATCTCTGCTGAGAAGCCTAAATTTAGGCCCTGCTCTTCCAGTCTTGGCTGTAATTATTGTATGCTCCTTCCTCACATTCAGTCCCTCCTTTGAGTTCTGTGACGTACTCTAAGAGTTTTGCTTCCTTTGTTTTGCGGCTGACTTCCAATTTGCTGTAATCTAGTCAGTATTACATGATTATTTCAGCTTAGAATATCTCTACCACAGAATTCACGTGCTTTGTAATTAAGTTACATTCACAATGAAAAGCTAGATCCAAACAATGGAAGACAAGGGCAAGACTTGAGCATACAGCTTGGGGGAGAAAAAACCAGCAACACCCCAAACCTCACCATATTAAAGCTCTTAATTTTTTTCATATGTTTAGTTCATCATCAGATGTTCTTCTTTCCTTCTTCGTCTTACCAGCAACGCAGTGCAGTATTTATACTTCACATGTGCTTTGAAAAACTATGATTTTTGCAAGGTAAAATTGCCTCTTGTGCCTCTTGCAACACTCTTTGGTGTCCCTTTATTTTGGAAGAAGAAAATGTTAGCTCAGCAGAAGCCAGAATGAGAACTGAAGACAGTTCAGGTACATTAAAGTCTCTTATACTCAGTTTTTTGCACTTAAAGTGCTTGCATTCTGTTATGAATAGACATAGTGTGTAAGTCGAGTACATTAAGCACACAATGAAAAATACCTTTGTTAAGAAGTTGGGCTGTTAGAAAATCCCCTTAATACTAGGAAAATATCAAGTTATGTCACAGTGGTGGCACATTTTTGAAGCATGACCAGGTAACAGGTCAATTGAAGCATTTCCCTACCCTCTTGTTCCCCCTACCCCCATGGAACTCGGAGGAAATGGATCCTACACACCCACCCATTCACAAAAACCTTGGCGGGAAGCCAGCCTCCCTCTCTCTCTGCATCCCTGAGCTAAGCTCTGGTCTCTTTTCCCCTTCTCTTACTCCTGTTTACCTGCCAGATTTGTACCAATTTCAGTAACAGATGAGCTCTGAGGTCTTCTCACAGAGGTCCCTGGTATTGCTCGCTCTCAGATCCTCCTCCATGTGCTTCCTAAAACCTCTGTTTATGCTGGACTCCAGTTTGTTGGGAAACATTTTTCTTCTTAGCTGTTACTTGATTTCCTGCTTCTCCTTCAGCTTTCTCTGTTGTCCGTTGTTTCAAAGTGTCTGTACTGGCACAGGCTCCTGCCAGCAAATGATGGGGCAGGGGGAAGAAGTTCAAAAGCCCTTATGCCAGAACTTTGCCAATACCTGTTCCCCAACTGGTTTGGCAGCAAAAGTAGTACTTGTTATGGAGGTAGCAGCCATTGGAAGCGCGTGCCATGGCTGGAGCAGTGTGATGAGATTTAAACACACAGTTCAGCATGCCTGGAGGTTTGATCCTGAAGCTGTCAAATGAAAAACAGTATGTACGGGATTTTCCTCATAGTGATTCTCAGCTGCTTTGGGAATGTGGGTTCTGGATCATGTCCAGAGTTCAATTCCTGCCATCCCTAATCCTCCTGCTTTTTTTCCAATTTTTCCTCTTTTTCAGTGGTGGGGTTAGCACCATACAACGAGGCACTGGGATATTAGAGCATTGGCTGGAAAAGCTTTTCCCAGCAGACTCCTCTATATTTTATTTGATGTGCTGGAAACTCCCTGGCATGTTTTAGCCTCCAGTCTGCTAAGGGCTGGTAATGTATGAGCCTCTCTAAGGGGGTGAATGTGTGTGTAGATGTCAGTGCCTTGTACAGCCGTGCCTGCATCTCTTACATACAGGCAAAGAAAGCCTCAGCAGGCTGGTGTGTGTGTGTACCAAATGTCCCTGGTCCTGATGGAAATGCTTTTCTTAAAGATCTGAATACTCAACACAGCACTCAACTATCCCAAAGCAGCCTCATCCATTTTTCTTCCAGGCCCCTGTCAGGCCTCAGAAGTTATTACATTTGGAGTCAGCTGCATGCTTTGCAAGGTTTCTGTGAGATGAATGAACTGGGTTCTCACTCAGACTTACTTCAGTCTTGCCATGCATACTGCTGGCCATCAGTGCCAGTCAGGAGTTATTCAGGTCCCTATAGCATAGGTCTCATTTCAGCATGGTCTTCTTGCTGCTCCTTACCTGCTAGCTCAGCACCAGGGAACAACGAGCTTCCCTCTGCTCAAGGCACACAGCTTCAAGCCAGGGATTTCTTTCTGCTGAGCTCACGTGCACTGGCGAAACACCATCCACCCGTGAGCCAAGTTCTGGTTAAAGGATGAACGTAATTGGGGATTACTTACAGAGAGTTTGCTGCCCCCCTGACCCTCACCCTCTTATGCACAGCTTGGGAGTGGGGAGATGAGGAACATGAGGCTCTGGTTTTCTCCCTAAGCCTGTGCCTGAAAAAGAGACTCTCCCTTGAATATTTTTTTCCCCAAAAGCAACTTCTACGCCAGATCTGTAATCAGATACAAGCAGGAACAAATGCCAGAAGCAAAGGCAGCCAAAGGGAGCTTTTCATCTTGAAAACTGCTTTCCCACCTGGCCAAGAAGGCCCTGCCATGTGCCTGGCACAATGTGTCAGCCCTCCCCTAGTCACCCGTTAGGGCTGGCTGGGTGCTCAAATACTGACTGTCAGCTCTGTTGGGTCCTGGTTGTTGCTGCCTTTCTTTGACCTTCCCTTCACTTCGGTTTCTGCTGGAACAGACCAGCTTTGTGTCTGAAGAAGGGAATAGTTGGTAGTTCTTCTGAAACACTTTGTTTTGGTCTCAGATTCTACTGTACCTCATCACAGGATTCTTCACCTTGCTCATTGTTGGTGATTGTCTCTGTTGTTAGCTCCCCCCAAGTTCTACCCATGACTTACTAATGAATCTGCTGACCTAACAAAAGCAGCTTTCCAGCTCCCACCTGCTTTAGCCATTTAGGATTTTTCACTCAGTTCTGGATATCCATTTTGATGAACCAAAGAAAATGCCAAATGTATTTGTTGCTGCTTTAAAGCTTTCGTGGTGTTTGCACATGAGAAAGGGACGGACCCCTCATATTTGCTCTTGTGCACTAAAGGGCAGCTTGTGCCACCACTATTGTAAACAGCAGTGAAGTGTTGCCATCTTGTTTTGACCAATGAGAGTATGTCACCAAGAGGAATTTAGGAGGTCAGGCTATTGTGGATGCTGCTTGTTCACATTCCTCTATCAAGAAGGCTTCTGAGCTCAAGTGTGATTGAGAGTCTCTTGAGGATGACCCTGGTCTTGGACATCAAGTGAAAGGTCATTTTTTCCAAAGAGATGCCACCCCAAGTTAAACACTTGCAAAAAACAAGCCATGGTGATCTCCTGTGGAGCTAAAACAGAGACCTACATTTCTTCAGTGAATGCTTGTCATGTATTTTCGCTCCTTAAAGTTCGTCCGTAAGATGCTCACACAAGTTTTTCTCTTTATTTTGTTTGAGGTTTTTACTGCTGCAGTGTGGGTAGGTGAAATGAAGCTAATTGCTGACTGCTAGAGTAAAGAAAGGAACAGAAGTAACACTTGCAGAGAAGAAGTGGGATTATGGTTGTCCTGTGTTCCTAAGACTCTTCTCTGTGTTTGTGGCTCAAAGGATGCATGGTTTCCTTATATCTGAGCTATTCCATGGAGCTTTCCCATTGGTGGCAGGAGGGTGTTCTGCATTTGGACGGAAAACTGTGGTCTCTTGGTTGGTGCCTGAGGTGGAGCTTAAATTGACTCCAGCACCTTGAACCATCAGCCCAACAAAACCGTATGCTGTTTGGTAAGCATAACTTCTTGCAGAAGCTGAGCAAGATCACTCGGAGTAAAATTTAGGTGTCTTTAAATACCAGGCCAGGCTGATGCATCTCCTCTTTCATTCAGGTGGTCAAACAGAAGGTAGAACTGGGATGTGTACATGCAAATCACTCTTATTTTGTTATTAATACATGAAATAAATATGTACAATAAAGGAATAAATAGAGTTGCTGTCTCTTAAGTCTTGTACTACTCACATTTGTTCCTACCAAAGACGCTTTAAGGACAATGGCCAGGCACATTCCAGCTAGTAACTGAATGTGCTAGGGAACAAAAAAGCCGCAGCGAAGTATTCACTGGAATGTTGTAGAAAATGACTTGTATAGAAGTGGTCTGTTTCAAGTTGAAGATGGTGAATGGCATAATGAAAAATAAATTGTTTTTCCCCATTTTGCATTAGAAAAGCCTCAGGCCAGAAACATCCTGAAAGAAATGGATTTTTCTTTTCTTTTTTTGCCCTTCTGAATGGATCAGAGTTGCTTGGAAAAAAAACCCCATCATATTGTTTGTGCATAACCCACAAGAGCACCAGGGTTTGGAGTCCTGTTTTTAGTGTCAGTAAGTCAACCAGCTTGGTATGCTGGGAAATCCCCAGCTCCTGGCACCTAAAGGTTAATATCAGCTCTCCAAGAACTGGTTTACAAGATATTTTAGTTCCATTAGCTCAGCTTTTGTTATCAGTTGTAATAATAATAGTAAATTTATTGCTTGTATTATCATAGCCCCTCAAAGAGCTGGCTGAGATTGTTATTTTCTCTAGTTCGCGATGAAACTTAGGGGGTTTATTTCCGCTTTAAACCTAAATTCAATCTTTTTACTAAAAAGCTTGGAGAGGATCTGTCTACCTCATGTGTTTCAGTAAACAATCTTCATTAATTCAGACAGATCTTAAAGCAGAGTGTAGAAGAATCCTCAACTCTTAATAGAGAGGTTGAAAAATATCCATTGTCCAGGAAGCATTAAGTAGTCAAAAAATCACTGATATGTGATGTGCAATTCTGGTGTGGACCAAAACCTTTGAGCAGTTTTTAAGATCATCACAGTTAAAAGCCCACAGATTTTAATGCCAGCAGATACCATTTCTAACAAAGATGTACTGTCCTGCTATCCCCTGGGTATTTAGAATAGGAACTTCATGTATGTGAGCATGCAAAGCACATACCTATTGAAAGATCCTGTACCTACATACCTGCTTCTGTGTGGTTTTGAGGATCTTTTGATTTGCTCATGGGTTATGAAAGCTAGGAATTTCTCATTTTCCAACTTTTCTCTGCAACCATACCAACTGGAAACATACATGGGGGTGTTTGGGGGTTCTGGCTGGGTTTTTTTCTGCAGTAACTTTTTTTAAATGAAAGCTGAGGTTCTTACTTAGTGACATGACTGAAAAGACTGGAGTTAAACAGCAAAACACCACTGCAAAGAAACACAAGATTCATGATAAAATCCCAAGAGCTGGCTGCACCGAGTCCACCGAAATGAATGATAAAAAGTCATTGACTGAACAGAGCTTAATTTCACCCTGAGAATGAAAAGAACTGAAGCTTACGTTTTGAGTCACTGCAAGCTTAAAGTTATGGTTGCCAAGGTGTCTTAACCTTCATGTTCATAACTGATAATACTTGATTCCCCCTAATAAAGATGTTATCTGTTCCTCTCCTCTTTATATGATAGTTGGCATAACACCAGTACTCTCACAGCTTGTGAACCTTCACCCTACAGCCAGGTGCTGTCAGTCCCTACTTATAAACTGAAGGGGTTTTAGATTTTTGGTTGTTTATTTTCGCCTGAGAATGGATTTAAGAGCTTATGAACAGTTGATAATTTATTTTTTAAGGTTATGCATCATGAGGTTAAGATCTGGGAATACCATGGGTCTGTGCTTTTTGACTGATGCCAAGAGATGCTGTCCCTTCGGCTTCCTGTGATAGTTCCAAAGACAATGGTAGTGATGGATGTGATGAGAGTGCCTTTACTTGTAATGAGCTGCCTCAGTGTGCTTTCTTTCAAACATGCAAATGCCAGTATTCTGATTAAAGCTTTCAGTTGGCACAAAGCAGTAAAACCAGCAGGGTGTGACAGCAAACTGTGAGGTGATTTGGTCTCTTGGAGGGTGTATTCCCTGGCCTGTAGTAAGTGTCCTCTAGAACTGCATCGGCAGGTGGAGACGAGAGCAGGGGATGGAGCCTCCTAGCACTGGCTGCCTTCCGTTGCCTCTCCTCTCTATGCCTAGTTGTCTTCCTCCTCCTTTTTTACTTGTTTCTGGGATTTGAATGTCATGCAATCCTGAGGCAATTGAATTGCCATGTATAATTTGTCCAGGTAGACAGAGCTTAGTGCTTTATCTGGTGATAGCAGCCTTCCAGTACCTAGAGGAGCTGCAAGGAAACTGATGAGGGACTTCTGACAAGGGCCTGTAGGAACAGAACAAGGGGAATGGCTTTAAACTGACAGAGAGGAGATTGAGATGAGGCATTAGGAAGAAGTTGTTCCCTGTGAGGGTGCTGAGGCACTGGCACAGGGTGCCCAGAGGAGCTGTGGCTGCCCCATCCCTGACAGTGCTCAAGGCCAGGTTGAGCAGAGCTTGGAGCAACCTGCTCTAGTGGAAGGTGTCCCTGCCCATGACCGGGGGTTGGAACTGAATGAGCTTTAAGATCCCTTCCAGCCTAAACCATTCTGTGATGTCTTGGCTGTGCAGCTTTCTCACTGTTCTGTAGAGCTTTCTATTGTGTGCCTATTTAACAAATCAGTTAATGATGGAGGTGCATAAACCTGTTAATTGCTAGGGATAAAACTTACTTCCCTTAGTGGAACCAAATATGCCAAAGCAGGCTACCAGCCAGCACTGCTTTTCCAGTTTAACAGGTTTAGCTGATGTTACTGGACTGCTACTGACCGTATTATAGTTTCATAACTCACCTGTGGCTGGCAGTGGGCATTTTGGCTTTTCTTTCTGTGCCTGTGCAGCCACAGTGATAGTCATCGGGGCTCTTAGCCCTGCAGATAATCTCTTCAGGGTTATCATTTACTTACAAACAGATGTGTGAAGTATTTGTGGAAAGGCTTTTGAAGTGGCGTGGCAGGCAGATGCTGCCCGGAGCTGCAGAGCAGGCGGTGTTTACACAGGGGCAGAGGATTTCTCTGCCTGGAGTGGTTCTCCTCAAGTGCTTGTATTCTGCGGCTACGCTGTTTGCCTTTCTAATGAAGTGAACTGTTTGTTTGAAATATGTGGTAGAAGGTATTTAAACAGAGACTAAAGTAAACTTTCGGGCTGTTCACATAAGCCATGCATATCTGGTTTGTGAAGTGAAGGAAAACAATTTGGCTGCAGCTTACCTCTGGGAAGGGCAGTTAGGAGCTGTTTAAACAAGGACCTGGACTGCAGCCTCTTAGGGGCCTTCAGTGATGACTGCTGCTCATGTAGGCATTCCTTGGGATGCTGCCTTGATGGAGAGCTCAAAATTACTGCCCTTATTTAAAAAGGGGATTTATTCATTAACTGTGAAAACTTGGGTACATTCATATTTGATTAAAACCATCCCAATTAGACAATGGACTGTTGAGAGCCAACATATGCTCTTGCCTTTATAACGTCATTAGTAACCCAGAGTCTCCACTTTGAAATCAGATCATGCCCGAGTGTGCAGGCATCTGTTTCTGCCTAGCCAGACGGAGGTCAGCAACATAACTTAAACTGCTAATCCTCATTGCGGAGAGGGGAACAGGAATCTGAGGAAGGTAGTAACAAATGAACTTGGATCTTGCTCCTGGCAAGGCACGAGGTATCAATGGCTGATACAATGCTTGGAACATGCACTGCAGAGCTCTCTGGTAATAAGTTTTTGCCTAACCGCAAGCAGAAGTTCAGAGAGCAAAGGAGGGCTGGGCAAAGTGATCCTCTTTGTGGTTATGGCATTACAATTCATCTTGGAGAGCCTCGCTGCTGTTCCTGGCCCTGCCACCGTTGTGCCTAATGGGAGCGTTAGTCAACTGTGGAATGGGATTTCTCAACAATGACTGGCAAAATGGAGATCTCGATGGCAGGGAGTGCTTTTCACCCCCTGTCATAGCACAGAACAATTAAAGCCCATCACATGGGGAGTTCAGAAGCAGAGATTTCCAGCCCTGTCCAATAGAAACCATATGTTTTCTATCCATCATTTATGGTTTTTGGTGGGGAAGAAAGCGCCAAGTTGGTTGGGACTACAATGCTGCATCCTCTGGTATTGTTTCTTTGCTCATTCTCCTCAGGAGAAAGGGGAGTCACAACATTTGAGACTTCTTGGGCTCAGTATAGAGATTAAAACAAACAAAAAGTCCTTACACTCCTGGAGTGCAATAAATATGCTGGAATTTCAATAGGATCCAAACAAGTGACAATAGTAGCATTAAGAGCTGGCAAATCCTTTGATGTTATTGACCAGAAAAGGACTGCTGTTGTCTCTGTCATGAACATTTAAACTTTTGACCTCCAACCTTTGTGTCAAATGGCTTTTCCATATGGAGGGTTACTATACCTCTCTAAGTGCCACTGCATTTAGTAGAGCATCAAACACTTCACTGGCAGGAAACTGATGCTTAGTGTGTTGGAAAAGCTCCAAGGTTGCCAAGGGGTGGAACTGAGGAGTGCTGTCTCCTCTTCTTCTGCCAGAGGGTAAATGAAGTCCCTCATTTTCCTATAGCCAGATCACAGCTATACATGGAAACGCAGAAGGGAGTGTTGTGTCTTGATAGGCAGGGGACAGGTACCTTAAGTTATTTTTATTACCAACTCCTTTGTAACATGTTGTGCAAATGTACAGCTGAAAGATGGGCTTTTATGGGTTTGAGAAGTCTTTGTGCTTGTGCCACAGAGCTCTATGGGCCTAAGTCCCGCATCTTGGGCACTGCTTGTGGTGAGTTGATGGCTAAGGGTCACGGGGAGGGGGTTGCAGATACCTTGGCCTTGTGGAACATGCCAGGAGTATGTAGAGCATGAGGGGCCACACTGACCCACACCACAGATCTGTATTGGTTGGTATCCTCTCCAAGCAGTGACCAAAAGCAGATGCACAGGTGTTAATGTAAAAACGTGGCAAGTGATTCTCCTTTCCTTTTGCCCCTGAGCAGTCTCCCAGCTTCCCAAAACTTGCAGTCTAGGAATTTCCTGGTCTGTAAGTGGTTTCTACACTTTTGGACCATTACTGCATTTGTCTTCTGTGACTTTCCCCTGGAGGCCATTGAAACTCTTGGTGTCTAGCTCTGTGTGGCAGGGAATTGTGGTGTGAGTGCCTTATCTTCATTTGGCCGTCTTTCTTCTCTTCTGGCTTCTGTTGTCTCCTCACAGCACTCTTGGCTTCTCTAGGATGCAAAGAGAGGAATGACAAGCAGTAATCTCTTCTTTATTGCCCCCTTACCCCACCCAGGGGTGCAGAAGGATGACTCTTTCCCTCTTCTCTCATATTTGTGGGGTTGTGCTCCACCTAGTCCTACGTTTTATCCCATCTTATCCCTGAATCACCAAGCTGAAGAACATAACTGTGCATAGGCAGGTAATATAATCTTTTCTCTGGTCTGCCTGGACCAGAAGCTGGAGAAAGTGATGCTGTTGTAATCAATTATGGTAGAGCCAAAAAGCTTAGAGACCGGGGCCCTATTGTGGTAAGCAGTACAGGCAGGTGAGGTTAAGATGGAAACTGCCCTGAAGAGTTTGCTTTTGTGTTGTTGCCATGCAGACCAGTGTTTGCTAATGCCATGGGCAGCTTTGTCTGCTACTGCATTTGTCTGCTCCTGCCTGTTTGGAACTCTCTTCTTCCATTTTTTTCTGTCATTAGTGGGAGTGTTTTTCCTCCCTGGTGAGGCTGGAACTATGCATCAGTCTGTGACACTAGAGTACTAGCAACAAGTCCTGTGTAAGTAGGAAGCAGTGTGGGCAGAAACACTCAGGAGATGCTGTTTCTGCAATTGTGTGCCCCTACTCCACAGCTCTGATTTAGCGTCTGCTTTTGACTCATCACACTACTAACTCAGGGCTGTCTTCAAGGGCTGGAGGACCATGAGCTGTAGTTGAGGTGAGGCCGTTGACTCTTGATTTTTTGACTTGTGTTTTTAAACAAGTAATCTGACATGTGTGCCCTTCATCCCACTTCTGTGGGGTACCTTCTTTTAGTGGTGGTGCTAGCTGTAAGTGGATAATGTAAAAGGCTTGGCTGCTTTTGGTAAGCAACGCTTAGTTCCCAGAGCAAGAGAAACATAGGCCAGATCCTGCAACCGTGTCTGCAGAGAACGAGAGGGGATGACAGTGAAGGTGTTGATATGACTTTGTGAGGAACCTCCCATATGCTGTAGAGAAAAAAGGCCTTCGGTGGGGAAATTGAAATGGGGTTGGGGGGGTGGGGGGAGATCTTAACAATAACCCTAAAAAAACAACAAAAAGCATGGTTATCTCTAAAGCTGATACTCTCATGCTCTGAGGAATAGGAAACAAAGTTTTCTCTAAGCAAACTTAAAAAAATTGTCAAAAGCAAAACTCTAGAGAGATGAGTAAAGAATGAGCAGTTTTAGGCAACTGAACCACTCTTTTTAAAGAAATAATGGATAAAATACTGTTGTTCTAGTTCTTTATTGGGACTTTTCACTGAAGAGACTCAGTGTCTCAGCAAGGCTCTCCATGTTATCACTGGGGCACAAGGAAGTAATGCAATTTGACTGTGGCAAGTTTTGTTAAAAATACTTGCCTCAAAGCATGACCAGAAGAAGCTAACTCAGATTGACTGGAATATTGGCAATATGACATTCTCGAACACAGGCTGAATGAGCACTAAGAATAAATGTCAGTAGGGCAAATTAAGGGAATCTGCCATAGTTTCCATCTTCAGTAATGATCTGAAACACAAAGCATAAAAATGAAACAGAGGGAAGAAACCGAAGGAGGATCAGAGAACAAGGAGGGAGAAACATCTTAAAGTCAAGTATTGAGCAATGTCAAGAAGTAGTAAGAGTCAGTTTGTATTGCCTTTGCTTGGCTTGTGTAGTCCCATATTTACTGGAAGTAGTAAGGTAGGTCACTGCCACGTGATGAAGGCGCTGTCCTGAAGTGGGAAGATGAAAGGTAGTTTTACTTGAGCAACACATACCCCTGCTGGAAAGAGGAATTTGCATAAATAGGTCATTTCTATTGTAAATTTCTAAGGCTTTCTCTTCCTGAACAGTGTCATGTCAGCCTACACAAAAACCTTATGCCCAGGAGTGCAAGGATGGCAACTATATATCTCTCCCAAGCTGGCAGAAACCCAGGGAGCAAAACCAAGTGACTGATTAATTTAGAATATGTATATAGAGATTAAAGGATGCAATAAATGTATACTGTTGAGTGGCCTGATGGCACACGTGATAACTGTCTGCTCGTCTGCAAAAGCTTGAAGAGTGTAAACACCACAGAAGGAGAGTAATTGCTAAGGATGGTGCTGAGAGAAGCTAGATAATTGCAAATATTTGGATGAAACTTTAAAAAATCAGGTTGAACAGCAGGGAAAAAGAAACCTCCCCAAGTGTTCATCTGATTGGGCATCCCATAGAATCTGAACTGGTTTAATATCTAAAAATAGATGTAATTGATCTAATTATACTTTTGCCTAATTCCTTTCATGCCATAAATTACTCATCAAAGCTGCTAAGTATAATGTATTTCCAAGTATTTCACCCTGTGGTCCAGACTTTCAGCTGCTGGATATCTGTTTAGCTACAGTGATCTTCATCATGCAGTACCGATACCTAACTGTTTGAGGTTTGGCCTTTCAAATAGCTTTTAAACGTGATTCTGGTACACAGAAGAGTACACAGGTCTCCAAAGCATCCCTTAAACAAATAATGTTTGCAGACTGACTCACAGTGCTGATAAGAATATCACCAAAGCCCATTGAATGACCTGATCTGTCTTGATTTGTTCCCACATCAAATCAGCATCAGTAGAAGGTTTTGGTGGTTTTTTTGTTTTTTAGTTTTGAGCTTTGTTACATCTCCTTAGCCAAATTGTCATTGCTGAGTTAATGCATGCAGCTGATAGCAGGGCATTTGAATGCTTCTGTTGGGCCATAGTGAATAACCAATCTGTTGTGTGGCAGCTCCTTGTTCCCACTAGTTGGGAAACCCACCTTAAACCTCTGCTTAGGAGTAGTGTGGAGCTGAGAGGTTTGCTGTGAGATTTCTCCTTTAGTTCTCTCCAGCATGGATCAGTATTTTTCTTGTATATTTTTTCATTTCTTTTGTTTGTATTTTGTAGCTCACCTCCAACCCCTGGAATTTGCTGTGTCTTGCAGCAATGGGTATGCACGTTTACTTAGGTTTAGGTAAGTTGTGTATATGTGGTTATGATCCGGTTAGCTGCTGCTCATGGAGGAGGAGATGTTGTGGATGTTATAATAGAATCATAGAACATTTAGGATTGGAAGGGACCTTAAAGCTCATTCAGTTCCAACCCCCTGCCACAGTCAGGAACACCTTCCACTAGATCTGGTTGCTCCAAACCCCATCCAACCTGGCCTTTATCCATTGCATACATGTGTAATCAAAGTTAGAATCATAGAATCAAGTAGGTAAGAAAAGACCTTTAAGATCATCAAGTCCAGAAGCATTCCAGAGCACCTGGGTGAAACCACTTGTCTTGGCGCTGTTAAGTGTTATACATGGATGCTTGTTTTGTTTTCCATCATTCCTGGAGGGGAGGTGGGGGATGCACTGATGTGTGGTGGCATGAGAAGCTGGGGGCAGACGCAGCAAAACAGCAACAGCAAGTGTGTTGCAAGGCAGAAGCTGAATTATTTTTTTCACAGCATAGCCCACTGGAGGTAGTAGAGGGAGGGATTTCTTTTGTCAGCTTCCTGGCAGAGGACAATTTGTCATTTTCTTGCTGAGACCACATTATTAAGTTTGTTAAGAAAAACGGCATGGCATGGGATCCAGGGGATAAGAAAAAGAGGAGCTGTGCCAAACTAAGAGCTAGCTATGGTAGAGGAAACAATTTTCCCTCCAAGTAACACTGTGATGAGGTTAAGGTGTCTTGTCATTGTCTTCTGAAAGCATGGGCTAATGAGCTGGCTGTATGCCACCATTGCTCATGTTCATGAGGGTTTTCTAAGGTTGCTGTGAAGCAGTCAGTGTTGGTTGGGTGGAAGAAGCTACAGAGGTGTGGGATATTCCGGGTGCATTTCCAGCAATTTCCTGTTTGTTCTCATGCAGACTGTGCTGGTGTAAAGCCTTGGCTTTCCTTCTGTAAAAGTGTGTGTCCTGGGGGGCAAGTTCATGGCTGCACAAGGAGTCCTTTCTTCACTTACCACTGAGTCCGTCACAGTGGGAACAGTCATTTTTAAGTCACTGAGCTGTGATGAATCACAAATGATGTTCTTAAAAGATTCTGAGACTCTCCCCTCCAAGGTATTTTGTACATGCAATATATTTATTATCCTGGTAGTCTGTCTCTTACAGCTTTTTTGTTTCTCTTTTGTGGATGGACAAACAGCAGAGAGCTCTGAAGTCAGCTGAATGGATTTGAGCAAGTAGAGTTAGTATTCCAGAAGGCAGTCCTGCTCCTCAGACAGCAGAGGTGCAGTGACTGGGAGAAATAATAGAGCGTTCAAACTGAAATCAGTCCAGCAGTTATTTAGCCAATACCTGCAGCAAATTTGGCATATTAAAGACTTCTCAGTGCCAGCTGATGAAATCATTTCCAGCCACTTTTGTTCCGACACACCAATAACTGCTCCTTTGTGTGTTTGGCATGATGGTTGTTGTGGAACTACTAAAAACAATAAAACATGTTCCCACAAGGTGTTTAAGTTTACAGAATGAAAAGTGATAAAATGGATGGCAGGGATCTAAATCTTCATTTTTGGTTTTACAAAGGTAGAAACTATTTTTCAGCTGTAACAAGAGGCACAGAGCTGGAGCTGTGCTCTAGTTTGTGAGGTTTGGCCTGGGACTCCTGTGGTTCACTTCTAAGATCAGTGTATAGGCTGTGTGCGAGCATAAGCAGAGGGTGGGGAAGGGAAGTCTGATCATCATTAATACACACAGACACATGGAAGGGATATTATCTGATTGAAAACTGTTTTTATCTGAAAGTGTTATATCTGCTGTATGTTATCACATTTAACATTAGTGTTACTTTAATGGAGAGGGCTTTATAATTAAAAATTATTTTTCTCTCCCTCTGTCCATTTCTTGGCTTTATCCATTTATTTGCCCCCCCCCCCCCTTTTTTTTCCTTCTCATTTTTGCATGGCTTTTTCTTTTTCCTATTTAAAATCTCCTCCTCTGTGTAGTCAGATAGTGAGTAGTCCCATCCATGTCAACACAACGGTTGCCACATTGGAAGCGTGCATGTGCATGCAAGGACACATGGGGACACACACAAACACAAAAAGCCTCCTGAGAACTGGCTGTAGCCCATCAGTGGATGATCAGCTTACAAATAAGCAGTGCTTCAGATGGCAGCCAGCCACATTGAAGCAGCAAAACCCCAGCCACCATAGGGAGACTCTTCAAAGCGCACAAAGTTAAGTGCATGCATTCATGTGTGGTTGGGGCTCAGTCATTTTTCTTCCTGATTAAAGCCTCTGTATGAGCGTACGTAGAGAACATAACTCACCCCTTTTGAAAGAGAGCTAACCCCCCCCAAGACAACATGTGCTGTTACTGAGCCATAATGCATGCTGTAATTAAAGAGAAATCCAAAATAAGATCTTTGCTTGGCAAAAAGGAACCTAGTTCTTGCCATAAAACTTTGCAATTCCATTAAGTTCAGATCAGTTGAAGCAAATGTATGTGAGGAAACAGTGGTGCCCTTAGGGACTCTGCAAACCTGAATATTAGAAAATTCCCATCTGGTGATCAGCTTACGAACCAAGGGAAGTATAGAAATTTGCTGGCAAACTCTTCAAAACTGTTCTGTGTATTGAAAAGACATTAGCAGGAGGCTATATTTTGCCTGATATTGTTACATCTGGTGTGAAGGCTTGGTACCACCGTGTTCAGCATCAAGACCACAGTGAATTTAGGCGGGAAGGAGATTTCACCTCAAATGAGGTAACAGCTGAGATAGAGTTTTGCTCTTGGCTCAGTTCTGACATTTCATTTGGTAAGATGATCATCCTGAGGACAAAGCTGACTTCCCGTGTTGGGTTTGAGTCCTGTGTTTGCTTTCCCTGCTCTCAGGACAGAGGTGCAAGCTTTGAGGCCACACCAGGTGCGTTCAAGTCAATGCAGGCGTTTTCAGCAGTAGCAAATGATTTCTTGATGGCTGAAAAATGCATCCTGTCATTTCAGCAGCCATCTTCCTCAAGGGTTTGGCAGGGATTGCAGGGAGCTGGAGCAAGCAGATTAGCTGAAGGCAGTGTTTTCCTAGCTTTACCTCCACAGGTGAACTTTCTAACTGCAGTGGTCCCGAAGTGGTTTGACTTGCCCTAACTAAGATTTATTTGATCGACTACAGAAAAGTTATCCTTAACTTTAGTGAGCTTTGGAGCAGCCCAACCACTTTGTTGTTGTCTCCACGTGTTGCACAGCACCATTGAGCCAACTGGCATCATCTGTGTTTCCACCAAGTCATGCAGTGAATTACTGCTGCCCGCTCCATCCCATCAGACTTCAGTTCAGGTTTGCTGTTCAGCAGCAAGGACCATACCTGTGACTTCTCTGTTTCTTTCCCTTGATGCTGCAGTAGAGCTGAGCGCTAGGCTGCTGACTTTCAGAGAAAAGCATAGGTCTCTTCTTTCTTCCTGTATGGGAATGATTGTAATTTGAGACAGATGATCCTATTCACTTTCTTTAAGACAGCAAGAGAGGTTCTTGAAGAAGAAATAAAAAGGCACATTTAGCACAACAAAAAGTCAGCATAAATTGACATATTTCCCAGAATATCTGACAGTGCTAAAACTGATGAGTTTTCAGCATTTTAGGCAGTTGCATCTCCCATTTTGTTTTGAGGAGACCCTTTAAGCTATGCAGGGGACAGGAGAGCATCCAAAAGAAGCTTACAGTAGTAGGCAACAGAGAATGCAAAAGGAGGCACAATCTACTGAGTTCCATGCACATGGAACACAGTTTCAGTTCCAGTGCCTTGGCTTATCCTTACAAGTTCTTGAAGGCAGTGACATTTAAGCAAAGAATCAGATATTACTACTGAACTGGAGCAGAGGGCTCCAAATATGTAAGTCCGTCTTGGCCCCTGTACTTATGTGAGGGAATGTCTGCAAGGATGGAATTGAAGGATTGGTCCAGAAAACCATGGTTTCCTTTGAATGTCTATAAGAAAACTACCTGGCATACTTTGTGGTGATTTGCAAGTGATCTGAGATTTTTGAGAAGTTACAAATGGTGGTAAATAACTTTCCTAGCAGAATAGGAAGCTAGTTTATTGATCCATTTTGGTGAATGGAGTTCCGTTTGCTAAGGGTGAGAGTTTTGTCTTTGCACTTCAAATGAGAAACCTTAAGATGTCATTATAGTATCCTGTCTTTGACACTGATTTGCCCCCTGATTTTCTAGATAGAGCATCTCTCACAGCCAGGAGTCAGGTAGGTCCAGATTCAATTCTGTCCTGTGGGCAGTCTCTCTCATTCTTTCTTTACTCTGCTGCAGCGTGAATAATAGTGGCAGAATGTAATTGTAATATTCTGATGGTGCCTTTAATGAAGTAGTTACTGGGTGGGATATGAACAAGCAATTTAAAACTAGCTACAGCCCAAGTTACTGCTTTGCAAACTTTTTACTATGTATTTCCATATAAATACATGTCAAGCAATTACATTTTTATGGAGTTCCAAATGAAGCCCTGGCTGATGGCTGCTTTGGCACATCTCTGTTTGATCTAAGAGTCTTCCCATATAAATATTCAATGTTTTTCAAAGTGGAGTGGTTTTGGACCCCCAAGCACGTACAATTTACTGCCTCTCTGTTGAGGGCTGACCCAAACACAGCAGAATTGGAATTCCCTCTGTAAAATTGACTCCACTAGTTGTGCACATTATTCTCCCTGTCTCCCATTTAGCATGTTAGTCTGCTGACAGTGGAGCACACAGCATTTAGCAGCTGGTTTGTGGAACCATCAGTCAGGAAATTATATGATAAATAGGAGGTAGCCAGGTTTAGTGGCACTTTATTCTGCTTCAGCAGTTTTAGCCTGACTTTGGAAAAGTCATCATGTGTTTTTTCTTAAGGGTTGCAACAGGAGATGGCTACAGTGTGGTAACTTATTACACATACACTTGAGTTATGATGTTCACCAGCTGTATTGCTCATGTGTAAATAATAAACTGTGAGATGGATAATTATGTTGGGTTTTGATATGCAGCTCCACTCTGGTCGGTGCAGGCCTGACAGAGACAGCTCCCTGTGCTGTGATGGAGTACGGCTGTTTCCCAGATGGAAACTGCAAACAAGATGCAGCCAAGATGCACAAAGGAGCCTAATGTAAGAGGACTCCAAAAGGTGTTCTTGAAGATTTATATCCCATGTGTTAAATACAACTTTTTGGTGCTCTGTGTTGCATAGGCCCCACAAAGGGGAATACCCTTTTGGGTCTTTTAATACTCATTTTCTGTTTCCCAGATAGGGGAAGGTAGATAATCACATTCAGGATGGTTAAATGGTGTTTTGCTACACAAATATTGGGGCTGCTTTTAATAGATAGGTGCTCAGGCTGGATGAGGGTAGCACTGTGAGGAGGTTTGGCATGCCCAGTTGGAATGGTTGCCTTGACCAGCTGAAGCCTGTACTCTCTGACATGCATAGAGGTGACAGAATATGTGGTCTCATCATACCGGTGAAGCATGGAACAGGGCAGGCAGGGGAGTGCGCTAAAACACACTTCTCATGCCCCTTTTTCCCCTTCTGCACCTTGGTGGCTTGTGAGGAATGTGTTTCAGGAGGTAGCAGCAAGCATCCTTCTGTCGGATGATGATGCTGTGTTCACACGAGTACCTGTTCATCTATGACCCACCTTTACTTTTAGGGAAGCTTGCAGTAGGTTGCATACCAAGGTGCAGTTGGTGCAGCAGAAGCAGAATTGAAGCCGTTGTAACCTAGTAGTAAGCCACAGTTCTTTTTCATTGATGGAGCCTTAAGCCCTGGGTCAGTAAATGGCAGAAATGTGCTGTGGCTGATCACATGCTCGTGATGTTTCACGAAATCCAGCCATGCAGCTGAACAGGCTGTGCCAAATGTTTCCAGGTTTTCCTTGAAATAGTGGGAATTCTTCCTCAAAATTTACACAATTTCCCCTTCATCCCCTCCATTTACTCCCTCAGGGCCATGAGGTTTGTTCCTCTTGTTCTTTCTCCCACTTCAAAACAACCAACCCAACTTTTGACGACCACCAAGGGGAAGAATAGTTTTGTATTTAACCATCTGTAGCTGGCATGAGGGAGGTGCTTTCTCAGATAATCTTAAAGAAGGATAGCATTTTTTCTAAATAGAAAAGGCAGGAAATACAAGGAGAAGATAGCATCAGGATTCAGCGTGCAAAACCCAAAATAAGCTTGTTTTTACTGCTAGAGCATAACTGAAGCTTTCTTTCTAGAAGCATTCTAATATATCCATGACATGACCTAATATCTGTGCACCTCAGTATTTGGTGTGGGATGAACATGTGACTTCATCCAAAGTGGCAATTGGGTAATAATTGGGGAGGGTCAGTTTGTTTTGTGCCACTGGAAGTGCTCACCATTACTTTTGTTTTGAGCAGCTAAATAGGCAGTAACCTCTTTTGGGCATACAAGTCACACCAGTGTGCTGATACATAGAGCTCTGGTCCATGTGCTTTGTGTCCTCCAAAGCTGGGAGGCAGTCCTGCTGCAGAAGTTGTGGGCTGCTGTGGGACAGTGGGACACATTCCCCCTTTTGTCAGCCTCGCTGCTGAAGCTCTCCCAAAACAGTGGGGAGCAGGAGCCCTGGCAGCTGCAAACCCACTGTCCTGTAGGAGCCTTGGAGGAGATGGGGCAGGGGAGCTTACTGCAGCATGAGGACAAAGAAAGCACCTTTCCTGTTAAGACTGGCATGTGAAATGAGCCCCTTGTCCTCAAGCACATTCCTGTGGATGTGGCCATTGGTGTGACACAGTTAAGCATCTCCAGTAAGGCCTTTCCCAACTGCATTTCCTTTTAACTCCATTGTCTCATTTACTCCAGATAGTGATACCTCGTTATGCCGCTTCAGTTTTTCTGTTGCAGGACTGTGTGTACATCTCTGAGGGTATAGTGGGGTTTTATTGTATTGTATTCTCTGTGTAGGCTTTTCGTCCTGGGATGATTTCTTTTTTTCTTGTTTTAATAAAAAATAAATAAATCAGGAATGCTTATGAAGGGCTTTATGGTCCTTTTGATCTGACACTTCACATATGGGCACATAATTATTTATTGAAGACTTCTTTATGTCCCTTTCCATTTAAGCTATAAAAACAGAATATTGAAATTAGTAAGTACGTATTCATGCAAACACTGTGGGCTAGGCTATCCTCTTGAACAGACCTGACTGACTGCAGCAGGGAAGGAGAATGTGACCTAGCAGCTATGGCACTGTTGACAAGTTTTTCAATGTCTGTGTAGTCCTTGTGAATGTTGTTTTTAAAGAGTCGTTGGAGGTACTCAGACCTGGGAATGTCGCTTGTTTTTTCAGATCCGCCTCACCTCTTCCCAGCATTCCATCCTCCTGTACCTATTGATGCGAGACATCATGAGGGACGCTACCATTACGAACCATCTCCCATTCCTCCTCTGCATGTGTGAGTATTCCATGGTTCTCTTTGCTTCAGCCTAGAAGAACGGGCAAGTATATGAACCTTTACGGTTCTCAGAGCAATTCCCTTGGAGTGCTTTGCCAGCCTTGCTGGAGGGCAGGACTTACTTCTGGAAAGCATTGAGGTTATCTGTTCATGAAGCAAAATCCAGGCTGGATTCCTGAGGAATTCCTGTTATAATAGATGTCTGGCAAGTGTTACCTGTATGTTCTGCTGACATTTATTCTATGTGCTGTTGTTCTATAAATACTTAATTTAAAAGTGCTGAACCCTGTGAATTACAGCCAGACAAAATCTGTATTTTGTCTGTATCAGTGTCAGACTGCTGCTGCTGAACCCATGACAATCAGACTTGGGATTCTTCACAGCTAAAATTCCCTCTCATGCCAACGATTTTGTTTTCCCAGTGACTGCTACGAAGCATAATGAAATTTTTGGTAAATTTTCCTAGTCCCTGTTGTGCGCACACACAGGCAATCGGTTGATTGATGGGAATGTCACCCAAACAAAATGGCAAATGTGATAGAGCACATGGTTTACACAAAGATAAAAGAAATGAATACCAGTGATAACGTGCATTAGAAAAGGGTGGTAGTGGTGAAATCCTGTAGAAATAAATATTATCTTATTATTTGTGGAGAGACAAATATCAGCATTGCAGAATAAAACAGTTATGTCCAGAAAACTGCTGTATACCATTAAAAATGGAGCCGAAAAGCGGGGCTTGGTACTTTGCTAAAAGGCTTGATACATACATTTAATCATATCTACTAATCACCCCTCATACTGAGAAAATGCAAGAAGAAAAGCACGAGTAATACTTTGAAGAATAATGCTAGTTGTTTAGATGGCAGATTGCTTTGCTATGGCTATTAGTTACAGCTGTGTAATTACATATATGCAGAAGAAAAATGAAGTTGTTTTAAAACAAGTCCTCCTCTGTGAGCAGAATTAATTGATATTAACAATCCTAACTACATGCCCAAGTACACACACTATATTTTACTCACATTTTTTTTGGGTCAGTCTTCTATTACTGAATTGTAATTTCAGAGCAGATTTGCCTTGAGGTAAGTAATCAATCTGTGTTGCAGTCTTCTCGGGCATTAGAGGAAAAGTGGGTATTTATAGAGAGTATAGAAACTTGTGATTTATTCCTCGAGAGTTCCTCTGATGCATCGCTATTTACACCGCAGTTAACCACATCGTAAAATATATTCAAATACAGGCTTAAATTTGCTGCTAAAAGTGGTTGTAAGCTGAAGGTGGCAGGCTCAGAAAGTCAGCATATGGCCATCCTACATTTTGTGGTGCAGTGAATGTTCTGCTGGATGTTTTGGGGAGCTGAAGGGGGTGATCTTGCTCCTTCTGAAGTTAGTGGGCAATTTGTCATTGTCTTTGGTCAAGGCAGATGGGGTAGGATGCCCCAAGAGGTGTTCTAACCTACATCAGAGAAGGGCTGTCGCCCAAAACCTGGGTGCTTCCTGTGAGTCTTCATGAGGCATCTGGGCCCTGTTCCATGTAGGACTCGACTTGGCTGTACTTGAGCCCTCTCTGGAGCCTGAGCCCCATGAACCTAGCCTATGCCATGACACCCTGTGCCCGCAGGCAAGGCCTTTGGGTGGATAGATCGCTGTTCCCCACTTTGGGTGACAGTAGGGAATTGTATCTTGGGCTGTGTGGAAAGGATCGTGACCAGCAGGTCAGGGGAAAGGATTCTGCCCCTCAACTCTGCTCTGGTGAGACCCCACCTTCAGTCCTTTTCTAGCTCTGCAGTCCTCAGCACAGGAAAGACGTGGATCTGTTGCAGAATCCAGAGGAGGGCCACAAAATTGCGTAGAGGGCTGGAGCCCTTCTCCTGTGAGGGAAGGATGAGAGAGCTGGGCTTGTTCAGCCTGGAGAAGGCTTGGTAGGACCTTATTGTGGCCATTCTGTTCTTAAAAGGGGCCTGTAAGAAAGATGGGGAGAGACATTTTAGCAGGGCTTGTTGCAATAGTATTGAGGGTGATGGGTTTAAACTAAAAGAGGGGCGATCCAGGTTGGACGTGAGGAAAACATTCTCTACAATGAGGGTAGTAAAACACTGGCACAAGTTGCCCAGAGAGGTGGTGGAAATGTTCAAGGCCAGGCTGGATGTGGTTCTGAGCAACCTGATGTAATTGAAGGTGTCATTGCAGGAGAGTTGGACGAGATGACCTTTGAAGGTCCCTTCCAACCGAAACTGTTCTGTCGTTTTATGGGAAATCGGGACCAGCAGCCTATCCTGCTGAAAGTGCCAGAATTTCTGAGAGGCACAAAAGATGTTGAAAATGCCTCACTTGGTGTTCAGTGGTAGTCCTCTCTGATACCAAAATCAGTGCCCCTTCTTTGGAAATGTGCTTTCCACTGCATACCACACTCCCTGCTGTACCCCCCGAGGCAGCCGTGGTTCAGCCAGGCCCTGCAGAGGCTTGTTAGAGGTGAGATCTCGGTGTGATGTGATACGACTGCAGGCAGCTGCTTTAAAATGCACTCTGATATCAGCCCAAGCTTTAATGTCAAAATTTCCGTGATATCCACCGTTGAATTTTCCTTTCACTTCTGTTGATTCTTCTGCTCATTTGGTTTGCATCGCCATTGGAATGAGGAGCTGAGCACTGCCTCCAACAGCTTCTTTGTGGATGTTGGTTTTGTTATGCTTTTGCACTTTCCAGGATGATGTTTTAATGTATGTATGAGGTAAACACCCAGCAGTTTTCTTGCAAGTTCTACAGAGTCTGATGTGGGTCTGACTTAGGAGCATTAGATTTGGAGCCGTTACTTGAACTGCTGTCCTAATGAACATCCAAGGAGGAATAAGAACTGGGTATGGGAAGTTGAGAATTCTGAGATAAAGTAGCAAGGACACCACTCAGGATACAAATGTTTACCCACAGCTTTATCTATGATTTTATTGTATGGTGGTTTTCCCCTCAGATTTGTAATGCTCTCAAATGTGTGTGTTTGTGTGGAATATAAATTTATATTAAAAAAAAAGGGAAAAAAAAGATATAATTCCAGTTAACCGAGCTCTTAGAAATGTGTTCCAGGATCTGTCAAGCATTAGTGGAATTAGTTCAGGTATAATGCAAGTGCAGAAAAAATGTGGAATGGGCCTTGTCCACATGATACCTACAATGTGTGCACGTAACTTTGAACAATGGCCAAGAGAAAAAGAAAAGGGAAAGGAGGAATTTGTCAGGTGTTACAGGGCTCTTATATACTTGCAGCTTAAAGGAGGTGTATCTATATTTCCATATATATTTCCTGTAGTTTAATTGCTGATGGGCAGAACTGTTGTATCCTAAATTTCAGCCTGGAGCCAAATTTTGTAATTTGAGCTGTAAACCCCTAAAAAAAGGGTTTATGTTTATGATGGAATTGCTGACAGATGCTTATGTATAGTAGGACTAGTAGGCATTGCTGTAATTATGCTATCGTATCCTATCATTAAAGATTTCAATTGAAAGAGGTTTATAAATTGCTCTTCCTCTTAGATAAACCACCCTACATTAAGGCATCAACGATATGGTGCAGAATTAAATTAAAATCTCATAAAATGAAATATGTTCTGTATTAGCTGTTTGACACTTAATTTGCCTCTGAATGAGTAGAGGAAATCACAAATTAACCTGCCTTTGTTTTTCCAGCCATGGCTTATTAGGTGTTAGAACAACTGCAATTACAGCCCAATAATAACCCCCAACCCTTATGAATATGTACTGAAATGTGTCACTTTGTGTTACCAAAACCTGTTTGTTAGGACTGTGTAGTTATCATTGAATTTCTACAGTACATCTTCGGTTTATACTTCAGGGAAGATGTATGAAACTGAAGTTATTCTTTGGTGGCAATGTATGAACAGTGTAATTGGAGCTGGAGCTTGTGTATTCCTTTTTTATTATTTTCTTTTCCAAATTCAAGGTATGAATCTTAGCTTTAAAAAAAAAGAAACCACCAGTAAACTAGAATTAATTATTGCTACTTTTGTATGAACTAGTAAGTTAAATTACTTGTTAAACATCATACAGTTAAAACATACCAAAAGCTGGGCTTTACTAATCCCGCTTCATGCTTTGTTCTTTGTTGTTGTTTTTGTCTAGCTCTTCCTTAATTTTCAAAATTGATTTCTAAAGTAAGCTACTAAAGGAGAAACTGAAGCTGATCTATGATCCTTGACATTTGCTGGTCATCCAGTAGAGTGGTATGCCTTCTGCAGTCAGTATGCAGTGACTTAAAACCATGCTTCTATGAGGGTATTTATTTGAACATAAAGTAATACCTCGAGCATGCTGTTTTCTTGTTACTCCTCAAGAACCAAACTGTATGTTTACTATTGGCTAACTCATCCAGCTGCCTGGTGGCTTTGTTGGAGAGTTAGGAGTGAGCAGAGGAAGAATAGGGTGTTCTGACTATTTTTATCATAGTACAAGAGTAAATAACTTTATAGTCCCACAACTTTTAAATTTTACTTAGCCAGGAGGAGAGTTTTTATTAATAACAATAATAAAAAAGCCCTGAGGAGGAGGCAAACTTCTGGTGGATTTAACTGTGGCTACTTAGAAAACTACCGTTTGTGGACATTCCTTCATTCCTTCCACACCTTTACCGAGTCGTGTTAATAGGTTGCTTCCAATCTGCTCCATTTCACAGTGGGGTTGGATAGCCTTTGGAGGTGATCTAACCTGATATTTCCGGTCACCATTAACGAGTCTGCTAAGGGAGCATGTTCCTGCAGAGGTGGCTGGTGGCAATGCCAGGAATGGCTCCAGCGTGGTGGCCTGTGTATGTCTCTAAGCAGTTAACACATGTAAGCTAGTAGAAAGTTAAAATGTTAGGGCAGAATGAGAAGCTATACTGTGCATGTTCCAAAACATCCTTTTAGCTTCTGTTTCTCTTTCTGTTGCCATCCCATTTTATGTTACCTCGGACTGGTGAATAATGGAATGTGAGCAGGTAGATCTAAGGGAAGGTACAGAGATGCTACCCATATGCTTACAGCCAGAGGGGGCTGCAAGGTAAAGCTGCTGTCTTTTATTGTTGATTCTAGGAAGCTACTCCAAGCTCCATTTTTCTAACTGCTGATTGAGGCCAGAGGCATCCAAATTTGGCAGCCTTACATCCTGAAATGATGCATGTGCAGATAATTGTGCATGTGCCTAACATGGAAGCCTTAAACAGATATTTTGAACTGTGTGAATGCACTTGTACTAAAGCAAAGCATGTGTTTTGCTTGCAGTTGGCTTCAACTTGATAAAAGGAGAGTCTGATTCTTAGATACGTTATTTCATATCTGATTTATGGAGACATCAGTTACACAAGGGTGAAAAGGAAAGAAAAGTCAGGTCCAGATTCTTAGCTTTCATCAGCCTCTGATTTTGGACCACGCAGTACAATGGGGCATGTCCAAATGCCAGAAGATTAAAGCTTTGGCTCCACAAAATACCCTTGATAATGAGAGAAACTGCTTGCCATACATTTGAAAGGACATTTAGGTTTTCCCAGCCCCATCACTGATATTTAGATTCTTTTTCATTTGCACTTTTGTTCCTAAGCTCTCTTTTCACAATCTTTTAAACCTTCTAAGTCTTTTACCTGCTGCTTTACCTCAGTATACCTCTAAGTTGGAGACTAGGCAAGGAGTCCATCAGCTTGTCAGAGCATTCATTGATCCATTCACAGTGGGAAGGAGAGCCCCACCCGATGTGAAAAACATCATTCCTTAAACTGGCTTTAATTACTTGGATGGGGTTTTATGGGTTAGCCAGGAGCCATTGAAGAAGAAAGAGTGGGACATGAAAAGATGACTAGTTACAGCTTTCCAAAACCATCCATGAAAGTCTTTTAGGTAAGCAGGGAGAAATCTTGTATTAAATGGGAGCGCCCCAAGAAACCTGTCCTTGGAAGTGAAGTGCAGCATCCAGAATAAGCAGCTGCTAATAGCTGGGAGGATTTTTACAGCAAATCTCTGAGAAGGGAGCAGCACGGTCTGGTGACTTGTTAAGGTTATTCAGAGTTTGTTATATGCCATGGATATGCTTGTTGTAGGCTCTGCAAGTAATATGTAGCCCTCCTTTCTTAGTGACAGAGCAGCGCGGCGATGGTAATTCACAGAAGTAAAATAGCAGGGCCAGATGCCTGCACATAAACTTTAGCAGATGGTTTTCATTCAGTGCCATGCCTTTTACAGAGCAGGGAAGAGGAAGCCTGAGTCTAGACCAGAACTGTGATCTCTCACTCGCTGTATAGCATTGCGTCATTTAAAATAGTGAATCGATGTTTTGTTTAGCTGTTGGTACTTGTTTAGTAATATTTACCTTGCAACTTGCAGATCATAAATTCCCCTTTGCAAGCAGCTTGCAGAGTAGCTTCAGAAACAGACTGCTTTTAAAACCTATCTGAAACTGGGAAAAACTTTAGAAAGCAAATTAATGGTGGCATATATTGAACTGCAAGGGAGGAAAACTTTAGTGAATTTCCTAGATTTTTACAGATATGTAAAGGAAAAAAAAAAAAGCAGGTGAAAATGTTAATTAAAATAGCTATTTTTGAATGCAGCTGTTGTACATGAATTTACTTACATTGATTTGGTTGGGTAAGCTGAAGTCTGAAATTTCTGCAGGTTCAGTTCAGCTCCTCTGTATTTCTTACAGATTTGTTCTCCTCTTACTAGGAAAATGCGATACTGAGAAAAGAGTATCTTATTTAAAAGTTAATTTCTGCTAGCAAATAAATTCTAGATCAAATAAGGATTCACTGCTAAAAATAATGCCCGTTTTTATTTAGCAAGCACATTTACATGAAAGTCAACAGACTTGCCTCTAAGCGCACCAGATTACATTTGGTTCACATCGTTCATCTGTTTCTGTGGCGGATAATACTTTGTGACATAATCATTTTCTCTGGAGTAGCTAATTGTAATGCCAAGGAACTACAGATTTATAAAGGGGAAACAATAGCAGCAGATAAATATTGCGTTAACAGAGGCTCTTTGTTCTTCTCCCACAGCCAGCTTGATTTCGGGATGGCTGGGGAAGTTAACAGCAAACTGAAGGGGAAAAATTCGGTGAGGTATTTAATGCAGAAGGAAAAGTTTGTAAAATGCAGTGGTTGGTTTTGTTAAAAACCCTTTGGTGGAAACTTACCATTTTGCCTCTCTTTTTTATGTTGAGGAGAGCTCTTGAGGGGCAGCAGCTCTCCAGCCTTAATGCGAAAGGCATGCTTCCACCAGCTGCTGGCTCAGGACCTCTCATGATATGGTCCCTTGGTAGGAGCAGCAACTCATGGGGCAAGTTTCTGTGGCCGATGTGGAGGGAGAAAAAAGAGGAGAAAGCTCTCAATGGTCCTCAGGAACGGGTGTCTGCTGGTCTAAAGGGAACTGGTTTCTTGAGCCCTGCTTAAGAGGCAGAGAGGTGCAGGTGTGTCTTGTGGGGCCCAATCCCATGGAGATTCTTGAAGAAGTTTGTATGGGTTATGTTGTGGCAGAGAAAGAGTTCTAGGTTTATCAGCATTGGGGTATCTATTGGCATTCAGCAGCACTGCCACTTAGCTGGTGTACCCCATCGGAGCAGTTAGCAGTGCTTAGACCAGTTCTCTAAGAAGTATCTCCTTGAGGTGGGCTTTTACATCAGCATTAAGAGATGATGGAGGCAAAATGAATGGCCAGCAAAGTCATGCCTTGGGGCACCATGCTGCACGTACACTTTTCTGTAGACTGAGGAGTAACTAGGCATGACTTCAAACTTTTAGGTTGCTGCCTGTGTGCGGATGTGCATCTAAGCGTCTTTATTTGTGTGTGCATGCATCCTCTTTACATAATAGGGTGACTGTCTTTGCTTGCATTTGTCATGGACTGAGTAATTCTAGATCTAGAGTTAGAACTAATGGAAGGAGCTGCACAGTGTGAGGAAGATAGAAAATTAGAAAGATGTGAACAAAACAAGTAGGAAAAGGATTCATGGGCAAAAATCATTGAGAGCGTATGGATCATTACATTAATATAACATCTCCCCAAAAATACATAGAATAGCTGCAATGCTAGAGTTCAGCTGCTTCAAATTTCTATTATCTCGTCTTGTTATCAGCTGCAAAGAATGCAGGCTCTAAATATAGTGCACATTCAGAGGCTCTGAGCCTGTAGTTTCTTGGACAAAATTCCTGTGTTCTTTGTGCTGTAGTCAGCAGTATTAGTCGAGTGAGCAGATATTGACTGTGGTATTCACGTGCAGTGAACCAGAAGCAAGCCAGCTCTATAGAGGCCGCTGTCAAACTTGTTGCAGTGGCCTGTGAGGTACTGGACTGTGACAGACTCCTTTTTTTTTCAGTACAATTCTTCCACTCATGTTAAGTCTTGCTTCAAAGAGAACTGAAATGTTACAGTCTTGGCCTTCTTTTTTTTGCTTTCTTTTTTAAAAGTGTACTGCTAAGATTTCTGTGTTGTGAATTGGAGGTTCCTAAAGTGAGAATAGGTATAAAATGGAAGAAACATGTGTGACGAGTACATCTGCAGTGTAGGAGCGCAGAGCATCTTCATCATACTTTCACACAATCGTTCCGTGACTTAGAGACTCTCCTCCCCCCAAGAGAGACATCATGTCGTGTAATCTTGGAGTATGGATTGATTTTAGTTCAGACCTTTTTTGCCAAAGGAAAAAAACCCAAAAGTTAAATAATGCCTTGTTTCCCTTTTTGTCACCCCTAACTCAACCCACTACATAATATATATATCTGTATTTGTTTGCTTATTGTAACAAAAAAGCAGGGTCTTGAGCTGGTGTCAGCTGTGCTTCTGAGATGTTGATAATGATGCTAACTAGCAGTCCCTTGGATATTCTTTATTATATGATGCTAGGAAAAAAAAGACCCTAATTCCACCCAAAGGAATGTGCTCAACGGGTGTTTTATCTGCGTGCCTCAGGGTAGGCTGGGCCAGCATTTGTGACTGATGTTATCGATTAGGAGAGGAAACGGTGTAAAGAAAAATGATACGCTGTTTGATTGTTGCTCTTAGGATGCTTTGTGTGACCAAGGAAGGACTTGGGACCTTATTTTAGAAGCAGCTTTTCATTGAAGCTGGGCCACATGAATTTGTCATGAATAACCAGGCACGAATACATTGCTTAGTTTCTTCCAGCACTGAATGGGTAGGTCTGAACCTCCAATAGATTATAACTGCATTTATAGTCAACTTTGTAGGGTAATGTTCTGGAGACCCCACAGAGGTTGCACACAGAGGCAAAGCATCCTGAAACCCATAAGCCAGGAATACAAAGCTTCTGAAGGAACAGAGCTATCATCATCCTGAAAGCATTATTTATGAGGTGCTGTGACGATGGTTGTTAAGGATCAGCAGAAAATTAGGGAGTATTTTGCATGAGGGGGAATTTCTAAACATATCAGATTTAAGTGGCAATGTCTTTAAAGATACACATCTTGCTGTATATCCTGTTGAAACTTAGCTTAGATTTATCATGCCTTTTCCACTGGCCTGTGGAAGAAAAGATTGATAGTCTAGTCCAATTTGTAGAGGCCACCAACACAAATAGCCCCATTTAACTACACTGTAGGCAGATTTAGTGGGGAGGGCAGGAGCTGGGTGACCAAGAGCAATGAGGTGTTCTCTGCTTTGCCCTGGAGGATCACTATCAGTGTACATCATCAAGACAGTACCAAGAAAGCTTTCGGAGCTGCCTCTCTCTTGGTTTGCTGTAAGCATTCCTCAGATGTTGAACTTCCACCCTGGCACCTATTGTGGGGACTGTGTTCCTACTTGTGTGATCAGACTGAGTTGCAGTGGTGCTGAGGGACCAAATTTGGATGCTTCTAAGATTTGGCTGGACAGGATGGTGGGACGTCTAGGTAATGCTTTTCCTAGAAAGGTTGGACCAGAGGATCTTTGAGGTCCCTTCCAACCTGTTACTCCATGATTAAATGTGTACGTAAGTTGTCCTGGTGGTGCAGTTGTGTCCTGAGTTGGACAGTTTATTCCTCTTGGGGTTTTCATCTGCATGCCTAGTTACCTAATCTGGTGAGAGAACTAATAATGCTTGCAGCATGCAGATAATGCATTTACCTCAAGGACTTCAAACCAGAATTTACTATTCCTCTAAAACCAAGTATGTAGCCAAAGCATTCATTCACTTTATACTTAGTGCATATTTTTCACGTGTTTTCCCCTACAGTCACACTAGGAGTGGTATCCCCACTCATTTCTACTTCTTAAGGTTGTTTAAAGTTACAGCTTTGCCCAATAAATACTTTCTTAACTAGTTTTATACACAAATGGAGCAAGAATCACGCAGTGTGAAGCCTTTATCTCTTGTTTCTTCTGATGGCTGTGGTGTTCTGGCCGTTATATATTCACCATTTGTGAGAAGGAACTTGTAGTGTAGATAATGTAGCACCACAATGGCTTTCAGTGCCTGCAAGGTCAAATATAGAAGGTGGCCTAGCATAACCCCGCATGAGAACTGAGTGTTTTCCCTTCTCTGGTTTGGTTGCACCCCAGCCAGCTCTCACATCTTGACCTTTAGTGCTGGCAGAGGAAACACAAGAAGTGACTGCTAGCAGAATAACTTCCTTCCCCTCACCTAACTTACCAGCATTATCTTAGGTATAACTTGTGCTTCATGTACCTGTGAATCCTACTGCCCTCATGGATGTTGGTGCTGATCCATGGCTCAGCTACAAAAATGGCTTTTCTTCCCCAAATCATGGATTTGTCTTGGGGAGGCAGGGTGTCATTTCAGAAAATAATCTGTGTATTTCATGCAGAAATACATGTGCATACCATTTTATACAGAAATTTCTGCACAGCTTTATTTTTTATGCTGCAAGTGGTAGTGTTAGGTGAGAAATTCTAGCTGCTACTCTGTTAAGTAATAGTCACTAATTCTTGTATTGGGGCTTTCTGCTAATGTTAGTGCAGAGATGTGAAGCAAATCTGGCCATACCCCAACAGAAATGATGAACGCTGAACCTTCACGTCACTGTTTCTATCAGGGTTATAGTCCTTAAAAGTGAGAATTTTAGTCCCTTCACAAACAAATTTAGCAAGTACAATGGGAGAGACAGTCACTGAATTTTGTCTGCTGTTACTCCCAACTTGCTTTAGTTTTTAACAGTTAAGGTTTATTTTATGTTACAAATTTAGGAAAGCTTTCTTTCCCCAAATCTCGGTTCTGTGGTACTGTGGACGTAACTTAGAGCAGGCACTGGAAATGAAAGCTATGGGGCTTGTCTTGCTTTGGTTTTGAATTTAGAAGAAGAGTGTTTCTTGGCATCACAGAACAGGCATTGAAGAGAGTGTTCATTTGGGGTAACGTGAGAGGCAGCTTTGCTTGGAGAAGGAATTCCTGCCTTAGTGGAAAGAAGGAGTTAAGGGAAGAAGAGAAGCTGAAATTTGCTGAAATAATAGGAAGCATGGCATTTTCCAGTGAGAGCTGGGGAGAGCTTAGAAAAACCATCAGTGAATGAATGGAATGAGAGGGGGGTACTTCAGCACTTAAACTGCCAAAAGATTCTTTCTCCAAAAATAAAAAAAAAACCACTAAATTATAGGAGTAAAACCCCATTAATTGAAATTGCTAGTTTTTGAGAGAAGATGGTATTTGTGAAATTCGTGTATCAGTAAAGTTTGATTTTACTGTCACAAGTCATACCCATCACAAGAAAAACTTCCTCTGAATACACATGAGTATTATTGAGATTTAGGACCAACCTCAAGCTTTTCTTTCTGGTCAAGTAATGCCCTTGGGTGGATGCAGTAATCTGGTCCTAGCGCTGCAGGAGTAGATCCCAATTAGCAATGCCCTTTTTCCACCGACTGCATCGCTGCACATAGACAGGAGCTCTTTGCATGCTGGCTGCATCCCCTTCTGATCTGTGTATGGCAGAGAGGGAACTCGCAAGTAATTCTAGAAACTATTTAAACGCTTGTGGTTTTGTCCTATTTGGATGTTTTTCTTCTTCTCCCAGTCATGCATACCTGTATGTATGTGCACTTCCTCTGTCGTGCATAAGGACTTCAAGGTTATTTTTTAAAGACCTTCAGGCACTTTGGGAGTGTTTTTGAACCAGTGCACCATTCTGCAGTGAATTGCTTGTATAGAGGTCTTCTTTGATGGGCTTTTTGTCATATGCACCCACTGAAGTTTTAGTGTACTCAAGCATTAGAAAAGCCACTATTTGAGCGTCTTTGTTTTCTTTGTTGAGCTGTTTATTTTGCTTTCTTCCCACACAGTTCCCTGGCCTGGCTCTGACAACTGCTTTTCTGCATGAATTACATTCCTCGGGGCCGCAAGTCTCCTAATTCTTCCAGTCGATTTGATTCCTGCCTGTGTGATTAGTCCTCTGCTCCAGCACACAGTTGGTCTTTGCCAAGCAACTGCTTGCTAAGTGCCTTTAACATGAAGACCTAACTACATTTTTTAACCTCATTAGCGTGTAGGGCACTGCTTCATTCCAGCTTAATAACATGGCCACTATTGAATCATCACTTACTCTAAAACAGGTTACAAAAAGGTTACCTAAGTTGTCTGGGTTTCATTTTGTAATGTTCTGGATTTTGCTGGATAGCAGTTTCTCTCAGCACATGTCCAGTTTTAGCATATCAGTTGCTTTTTGGAAGGTGACCCATTGATTCTCCTTGGGTAGATTTGCAATGCTGAGAAATTTTGCATTTGTAGGTTCAAAAAGAAACTCGGCACCTATTTGGAGGTCGCAAATCTAAGTAATGAAACCAGTAAGGAAATGTGGTTTTGGGGAGAAAGGAAGAAGAAGAGGGCTTGGCAGAGCTGAGAACATTTTCCTGCCTCTGTCAGCTTTAGAATTACAAAGATTTCATCCTCACCTGTCACAGTCCAGACTTCTCACTGTAATGCTGGATTTACAGCGCTGCGGCCATGGTCTGCTTTGGTTCACTGTCTCACGGGATCAGTTTTTAGCTGACTGTATCACCACTGAAATTTAGATTCGGGTTGCAGTTGCGCATAAACTGGAATGGAAAAGGCATTACAGGACTTGCAAATGTTGTAAAGGCAGTGGAAAAACATGAAAGTTTCCTAAGAAGACAGCATCACCAGGGAGCTGGGGGAAGAAAGGAGGCACTGGGTCACATGCCACTTGTGATGGTGCATTTGTGCAGTTGCATAGCACAGCCGCTCAGAGGGTGAGACTTCATGATTAATGGTGTTTATTCTTGACAGAAGCCTCCTTTATTTATCTGCAATACAGTTTAGTGATTTTATCAGTCACCTGAATGAAAAATATTCAGTCATACCAATATTGCAGTGTAAATTGAGTAGAGTCACTTTTTATTATATCTTTCAGCCTTATCATCTGCACAGTAATTTTCTAGCAGGGGTTTGATATAGAAAGGCTGGATTTAGCTGTACTTGACACAAAGCCTCTTCAATTTCCCCTAAAAGTTCAGGCTACTCTTAGAAATGTGTATAAATATATATATATAAAACCCTCTTATCCAAGCAATTTCAGGATTTGAAAGAATAAAGATAAAATGCTGAAACCTGGATGTGAGAAATGTTTGTCTGAAAACATTTAATAGCTCTGAAGCCACTGGTGAAATGCTCTTTAGTGTTTAAGCTTGTGGCTTAGTGCAGTTCTTTTTGCATGGCTACGTAGTCTGACTTTCTTCTAATCAATCATCATCCAACTCCAATCAGCATACAGGCAGAGCCTATCGCTCATCCTGGGTGTAATTTCAGAGTTGAAGACTATAATGGCCACATACAGCACATTAGTCACTGCGATAACAGCTAGTGGCACTCCTGAGGAAGAGGGAGGATGGGGGAGAAGGGGGATAAAATTCTTCTCATTCTCACAGTGCATTAGTGAAATAGGAGCAAATGTTAAACAAATGTTTATTCAATTAGCTGACTTAACAGCATTAAGTGTGAGAAAGCTTCTTGACACTCCTTTGACCCATTCTTTTGCAGGAGGAGAGGAAGGAGAAAGGGAAGGAAGAAAGAAGTACATGAATGCCATCAGGATTTATATGTGCCCACATAGTCATACGACAGTGCTGCTGTGTTTAAACACTTTAAGAGATGGCAAGCCCTGCCTGTAACCAAGAGGAGGCACATTTGAATAGCAAATGAGACCACCTCTAGAGCATCAAAATAGAATTGCAGAGCAGGGAAGTTCGCTGTAGGAATGGAGTTGGTAATTTGGGTGTCCAGTCTGTTACTAAACAGATAATGAGTATGCTGTAGACCTTAGTCCTGCTACACTTTGTGCTATAGAAGTTGGAAGATAAAATGGTATGTGATGCTCCATGATAGTCCCTCCTCTAATACGTAGCAACACTTTTCCATGGCTTATTTGAATAGCATTTACTTGTCCTGTGCATGTGTTTTATATTTATGAGGATGAATTTTGCACCAAACATGGCATTGATACATTATCCTCAATATGTTAATGATCACAAGTCAATACACTCGGAATCAGCTGAAGATGGAGGAAAAACTTACAGGTGCAGAGACTGTGCTGTGCTGTACTGAAATAGGGCCTTACCCTACTTACAGTTCACACAAGTCAGCCTAGCTGAGCAAAGAGAAGCAATGCCTTGGTAAGGCTCTAGCAGAAGTGATGGAAATCACAGTGCATCTTGTGAGCATTACTTTTATTTACTGTTTACGTTGCTGTGATGTCCAGCAGCTCTGTGCAGGATCAGAGCTCTGCTGAGTGTTGTGCAAATACAAGTTGCTCTGCCAGGAAGATCTCGTGGTCAGACTGCTTTGGGAAAGGAACTCTGGTGAGTTAGCTTCTGGGATTACCAGCCCCAGCTGTTTTCCTTGCCCTGAAGATTATCCTTTTGTCTCTCAGCAGGGTCAGACCATGAGCTTTTGCCCCATTTACCAGCTGGAAACTTGGCTGTAGTTTATTAAAACAGTATGGAAATGTTTAGAGGCAGAGATGTGCTGCCTGTGCTGTTTGGGAGGGCAGAAGCTGGGTAGTTGAGGGCACTAAAACCCTGCAGAGCTGCTGCAAAATGCTAGAGGACTTGTGCTAGAAGCCTAAAAAGCAAGTCGTGTTTGAAGGGAGTAGGTATGGTCAGTTACATTTTTATGTGTTTGCATCTTTAGTTGGTACAAGCAAAGAAATTACCAAGTATCACAGAATGGTTTGGGTTGGAAAGAACCTTAAAGCTCGTCCAGTTCTAGCCCCTGCCTCTGGCAGGGACACCTTCCACTAGAGCAGGTTGCTCCAAGCCCTGTCCAGCCTGGCCTTGAACACTGCCAGGGATGGGACAGTCACAGTTTCTCTGGGCACCCTCTACCAGAACCTCAGCACCCTCACATGGGAGAATTTCTTTCTGGTTTCTGGTCTCAATCTCCCTTCTGTCAGTTTAAAGCCATTCCCTCTTGTCCTGTCACTACATGCCCTTGTAAAAAGTCCCTCTCCAAGTAAATCTACATAATCCTGCTATAGTTACTGGTTTCTTTGCAGCAATCCTGAGAAGGATTTGGATGAAGGAGGGGCAAGCTGAGATGCTCTGTGTGCCAAGGCCAAGTGGACGGTGCTTCAAAAGAACACCAGGAGGCTGTGATAGCAGTTGGTGGCAGGATGGAACGTATCACAGAATCATGGAATTGTTTGGGTTGGAAAGGACCTTCAAAGATCATGTAATCCATCCTCTTGCCATGAGTGGGGACATCTTCAGCTAGATCAGATTGCTCAGAACCACATCCAGCCTGGTCTTGAACACCACCAGGGATCTTAGCTGTATTATTCCTATTTTTAGAGGAAAAGAAGAGGCATGTTGTCATGGGGAGATCACCATTGTGTGAGGAGAACAGGAAACCTGGGCTTAAATTGGAGAAAAACTGGGAGACAGTACATGGGATTTATTTTCATTTTGCATAAAGAAGGAAATCAGTCAAAACTGTATCTGTACATATTTAAGGAACATGTGTCAGGATTTATATAATGAAATTAATATGCCTTGGCTCAGTGGCATCTGAAGCAGCAGTAGCTTGCTGTAGTCAATGCAGGTGTTCCTGTGGGCAGAAAGTCACCTGTGTTGCAAGTGAACTTATGTAAACAAAATGTTAAATAATGGAATGAGTATTTGCTGCCTTTTACAGCATAAACTCCTCTTGAGGAAATCCATAAGCTGGTGATTGGGTTATTTCTGAAGCATTATAGGTAGGTAGCACAGGGTGTATGTGAAAAAGCTAGATCTGAGTTCAGGCAGTCCATCAGCTGAAAAATAGGAATACAGTCACAGACTAAAGATTTAGTGCCTTGATTAATGTAGTCAATTTTTAACTGTAACTACATGATGTTAACGCTTCCCGAAGAAGGAAAGGGGAACCAGAAGAATACTCTTTTGCTGTGGATCATTCGCTAATTGTCGTACATGATTTCCAGTGCCATGAACATCTCTTGTGCAATCATTTGTGCCTTTTTTTTCTTTTTTTCTGCAATGTTACCTTACAACATTGTCCTGCATTCAGCAGTAGCGGTCATTTTTCTCCTTCTTAGAACCTGGTGCACTGCTGTGGTTTTGTCTTTCAGGCTGGGAACAGCACTGATAGCACCGGTGTTTTCAGTTGCTGCTTAGAATGTTTGGTTTGACCAAGAATTTTCTGAGTCTCATGCTCTACCAGGGAAGAGGGGAAGCTGGGAGGAAGCTGGGACAGGACATCTGTCCCAAACTAACCAAAGAGGTATTCTTTACCACAGCATGTAATTTCCAGTATATAAACTGCAGGCAGTTAGCCGGAAGGGTGATATCATTGCTCAGTTGGACTGGGTATCAGTCAGTGGGTGGTGAGCGGTTGCATTCTCTTCCCTTGTTATTTCCCTTATCATTATTATTACTGGTGGTAGCAGCAGTGGTTTGTGTTACACCTTAGTTACTGGAGGACTGTTCTTATCTCAACCTGTGGGAGTTGCATTCTTTCGATTCTCCTCCCCATCCTTCTGGGAGCGGGAGGGAGGAAGAAGGGGAGTGAGAGAGTGTCTGCATGATTTTGAGTTACAGCTGGGCTTAAGCATAACAAACTTGGATGGAAGAGCATTTTGTTCTAATGCAAAGTGAGTTTATTTCTATATTTTAGGAATTTACATTGCAGAACTGCCCATGTTTTGTAAGGCATTGTCTGTGCCTCTAGGAGAAAACACTAATAATGCAGCATCTCTTGGTCTTGCTTTTCCATTGTACATGCTGAACACATTCTGAGTGCGTTAGCACAATTTTACAGGTGGAGAAACAGCAGATGAGGAAATAGGCAAACTTATCCAAGGTGGCACAGCAGATAAGTGTTGGAAACCAATCCAGAGCTTGTGTACCTTAAACCCTGATCTGGCCTCTCTTACATGTAAACTATATAGACACTGACCCGTTCATGATTTATTTGTACATGTCTACTGAATGGAAAGTTGCTACCAAATCTGATTCTGTGACTGACTTCCCCATACTGACTATAGTTCCAGTGTGAATTTTGGAGGGAAAGTAAGCAAGATGCTGACTAAGTGTTGAGTATGGAAAGGAGCATTGAAAGTCAGTGTTCTTTGTTACATTAGGATCAAGGCATGTTCTCATTTTCCTTCTACTTCGTTTTCACCACTAAGAAAATGCATTTAACAATGCTTATCTTTTTGTACACTTGAGGTCTTTTACAGGAAATGTGCTCTGACATTTCTATGTATTCAGTTAATTCTAATCCTTTAAATTTTCAAAATCATTTGCTTAGTTTCCTAAGTGCAAGAATGCAGTACAGCAGCTTCGAAGCAGTGAGTGATTGTAGGGGAATGGACTGCCTGTTTTAAGATGCCATTTCTGGGGAAAAGAAATCAGCGTTAAAAGATTGTATTATCAATTTTCCATACTATATATTTATGATTTTGAATGTTTACAAATTTAATTAGAAATGCAAAGAGAAAAGGATAGTAGAATTGAACTCTAAAAATCACTTTCCTTGCAGTGAAGTCAGTGGATGCTTTACTGGTGGTGCTCTGAGACAGCAGAATTGGGTTAGCACTTTGGCCTTGTGAAGATCATGTCCATGATCACTTAAGGATTTTATCAGTTAGATCAGTGGACAGTTTCCTATTGATTGTGCTTTATATGGGGTTGGACCCTATAATAGCAAGTAAAGGTTTCGAGAAGTATGATTATTTGACTTTTTTTTCATCTCAATTAGGTGCGTACTTAGTTGCCTGAGCCCGATTTATTGATCACCTATAACAATGTATGTGCTTGTAACAGTGAGAAGCAACTTGATCACTTAGGCTAATCACAACTGTTGGAATTGTTCTCACTTGCATCTTCAGGATCAAGCCTTAGAGCTCAGCTTTCCTAATATAAAAAACTTTTATTAGCCAGTTGTTGACTGCTGACTGAAGGGTTGGTGTGTACAAGCAACTATGGCATTAAAGAAACAGTATGCATTTAACATGGGAGATACTACCAAAGGAATTAAGGCTTTAAAATAGGACTCACTCCACAACAAGGAAGTCCTTATTGTTTGTTCATTTTCCAGGATCTGCTAGAAATAAAAGTGTTGAATGTTTTGGGGCAGCTATCATAAGATTATTGCACCAAGAAAAGGAAAATAGAAAAGGATCATAGGAAGCAGTTTAATGAGTTTAGCAATTTTCAGTTCTCCAGACAGGGTTGAATTGAGCAGGTATCAGAGAAATACTGTGGATATCATTGGTATGAGAGTAATGCCATCAATGCTTGCTCCAGCATTGAATAACATACTGTTAAATGATTAAGTATCGAGGTTTGAACTTTGACACTTTCATAATATAACAAGATGGATGAAAAGGCAATAATAAATTAGGTTACGTTACAATATTTCATCCCACTTCGTTGACAAGCTTTGTTCTGTGAGATAGATTATTGTTCCATCTGTAACCTCAGCTCAGTGTCATATTTACAATGTTATAGTTAGGGATCACTTGCTGTTTTCAATATAAATGTATTTTTCAACAGATTCATAAAAGAGCCATTTAAAAATTTATCAGAACAAAACTTGGCATTAAGATTTCCAGTCCTGGAGTTACAGTTTCCTTTAAAATCAGGGAATGATTAAATCGCTGTGATTTTTTTTTTAAGTAGGTTCTGCCTTAAAGCTTGTTGCCCAAGCACATCTTAAAGCTATTTGAAAACTATTCATGGCAAATTACTTCAGCACCAAACCAACCTCAGGATTCTCATCAAGGTTTTCCTGTGTCACAGACCTTTGTGGCTGTCCTTGCGTGGCTTTATGTCATTGCTATTGAAGAGCACTGTCTGACAAAGGGGAGGTTACAGTACACCCCAGGACCCACTGTATTTTCACAGTCGCAAGAGAAGCAACAGCAGCAATAATGAGCACTGCACTCGTATTGCCTTACTCAGTTGCAAGCGTAAATCCATATAAAGTGGTTTCATGCTACTTTAGGCTGGTTGTTTGAATGTTAGAACTGTGTGATTTAGTTGGGAAGGGGTGAAAAAGGGATATAGGAAATTGGAGTTCATTGTTCTTGTGACATTTCTGAACAGTTGCAGGTTCATTAGCTTGGAAAATAAAAACCCATTGGTGTTTCTGTCAGTCTTTATTTCTTTAGAGGCTCAAATTCACCAAATAGTTTAGTGTTTTGAATGGATAGAATTCAAGGAAGTTGTATATTCTCAGCTGTGGTTCCCTTCTGTCTCTTGCCATAGGAGCAGTTCAGGAGCATAGGTGGAAGAAAAGGTGCAAGCTAGAAGGGAAAAATCATAGAATCATAGAATAGTTAGGGTTGGAAAGGACCTCAAGATCACCCAGTTCCAACCCCCCTGCCAGGGGCAGGGACACCTCCCACTAAACCATG
>JASSUY010019846.1:0-47914 GCA_032466535.1 Forpus xanthops
AAGGCCAGGTTGGACATAGCCTTGGGTGACATGGTTTAGTGGGAGGTGTCCCTGCCCATGGCAGGGGGGGTGGAACTAGATGATCTTAAGGTCCTTTCTAACCTTAACTGTTCTATGATTCTATGAAAATGTGTGAGCAGGAAAAAAAGGACTGCTGTACCCCTGCATTTTTACAGAGCAGTCATTTAACTCAGAATAATTCTGAATTATTCCCCCCCCCCCCAAAAAAAAAAAATTACCTCAGATTTTTAGAAGCAGCCATCCAAAAAAGATGCGTTTACCTCACTTTCCACTCTAAAAACACGTATTAAAGCATTTTTATTAAAAATAAGTAACTAAATTTCTGGTGACTGGTGTTTCCAGAAGCCATGTATGTCTATAACATACACTGCTTCCATGTATTGAACTATGTTACAGAGGACTACAGGATTCAAGCCATTTGAGGAAGGGTGTCTGTGAGCAATCCAAGATGATTTATTTCTAGACCCTTGATGGTTTAGATTCTTTTGCCATGAGTACTTTTTTTCCTCGGATTCAGAAAGTAAAGTTTGAAAACCAGCTCTATAATGAGATACCCCCCCCCCCCCCATAAGATAACATTTGTAGACACAGGGCCACAGATTTCTTCTGCTTCAAATTTCATCTAATTTTAGCTGAATTACCTCAAGTTTTGTTCTGTTTGGTTTCTACATTCTCAGGCAGTCACAAAATTGCGATTTCCTCCCAGTTCTGAAGTACTGAAGCCTTGTTAGTTTTACCTGTTTTGCATACTTCTTGTTCTTTCCTCAAATGCTGCCCATTCCACATGATTTGTTTTCTCATTCCCTTCTACCTTTTTGATACTGGACAGTCCAAAACCAGCATTAAAATAATAATGGTCTCTTTTGTCCACAAGAGTATGTTTTCCACCTACCATGTCCACTATTTCTCCTCACTTATTTTTACCAGCTCAAAGATTAAGATTTTACACCTTCAGCTGTAATTATTCTAAACCATGATACCTCTTTTAGTGTTGACTGAGAGTATCATTGAAGAGATGCATTTGATTGTCACTAACAACAATTATATCCTAAAGCTTTTCCATTAGAATTAGTACACGTATGCAATAACTTGTATCATCACAAGGAGAGAATCCTGTTTGAACTTTTTTTGACAAAGAAAGTCATGCTTATTTTCCTCCTGATAATCAGAGTTGCATTAGGTCCTAGACAACTCATTCACTAGCAGGTATTTTTTGACACAGAGAGGTGCTAATGTTAGCATTGGGTAGTAACAAGCCAGAGTGAAAATAATGAAAATTATTTGTAATGTAGTTGTAACTAAAGTAGTTATTTGTAACTACAGCTTAAAAATAAAATATTTCAAAAGTAGAAGGCTTTAGCACTATAAGAATACCCCACTGGTTATCCACCATTTCGCATTTAGGACAATTCTGGATTCAACTAGGGGCAAATTATAAAGTATAACAAACTCAACACTATTATGCTATTACAAAAAAGAGTAGTAAGTAGGGATGTATGAATTGAATATCGGCTGGAAAGATATGTGAAACAATCTGTCTGCTTTACACAGCCTCTCAGCTGGAGCTCTCTGTCCACCACTGTAGTGCTTTTGGCTTTGATGGAGTTAGTTTTCTTTACAGCAGCCTGCCATAGTGCTGTGTTTTGGAACCGTAAGTAAACCAGTATTGATAACACACCAATGTTTTACCGACTGCTGAGCAGTGCTTACAGATTGTCAAGGTCTTCTGTTTCTTACTCTGCCTTCCCCAGTGATTAGGCTTAGGGTAGGCAAAATCTGGTGGGTGGGGCATCCACAGGACACCTGATCAGAATTGGCCTAAGGGACATTTCATATTACATGACATACTCAATAAAAAAAAGTTGTATTTCCAAAGTAGCTGCTGCCCAGAGAGTGCCTGTGAATCAAGCTGCTTGTGGGAACCTGTGGCTGCCTTTCCATCATTCTTCTCCCACTTCTTCCCTTTGTTTATGAAACTCTTTGTCTCAACCCTAAGTTTTCACTCACTTTGGCTCCTCTAGTTCTTTCCCCCATCCTACTGGACATGGGGAACAAGAAAGCAACTGGATGGGCATTTAGCTGCTGGCTGAGGTCAACCCACTGCAACCACCCTTCCAGAAAGGTGTGAAGTAAATAAAGGTGAGATATGCAAGAACTCACACGTGTCCAGAAATATGAAGTATGAGTAAAACTTTGAAACACGCAAGTTTTTTAAAGTAGCAAAGACTGAAAATCTTATTCATATACACAGACTAAAGCAATCAGGACAATGACCTCTTCAGCAGCTCTGCAGAGGACAGAAAAAGAAAATGAGTGCGTGAATTGCAGAAGATTCATGCTAGGTAGTAGAAGATGACAACAAGACAAATACCAAAGCACTGCAACAGATTGTTCTGAAGATCCTGTGAAATATTAGATATCTTTAGAACAGGTTAGATTGACATCTGCCAAAGATACCAATAACCTGGCTTGCTTTGGACTAGCAAATCTATTTTAGTCTAGATTTCAGGGCAGACGGAGGTACCTATTTCTCTGATCAAGTATTCTGAACACCCCTCCCTAAATATGTTAATTACTAGAGTCTCAAGAACATAATTAGCGCAGTCAGGTACAATGTAGACAGTGTCCTTCTCATAGCATGAATTAAAGCATAGTTAATTCAAGTTAAGGAATCCAAAACCCAGAGGTACTCTATATGTACAAATAAAGGACAGTTCAGAACAACTAAAATAGCAGTGTTTAGCAAAGTTACCTCCTCTACATTGGAAGCAGTTTTGGCAGATGTCTCCATGAAGATGAGTCCGTGCTCTCGTGCAAATGCTTCACCTTCTTCTTTCTTGACTTCTCGTCTGGATTCTAAATCGCTAAGGTGGAAAAAAATGTTACTTGCATGGTCTAACCTGCCTACATAAATATTACTGTTCAGTGACATGCTTATAAACCAAGAGTACCCATTCGAACTTACATACGTATGAGTATCTATTCAAGCCCTTACATAAAGTATAATTACTGTAAGCCTTGCACTTACAATATATGAAATAGCCACAGATATCTCACTTGCTTCAGCTATCAATCCTAGCTGACACAGATCTTAAAAATGACTTCATGAAATGGCTTTGAACAGAATGTGTGTATATTTATCTAGCTAGTCCCCAAATGCTAACTGTAGACATTGTCATTTTAAGTAAATACCACTCTTTTCTAGTATAATGTTAGCTACCAAATCCACACTGGAAAGCTGAACTGATAAAGGAGTTTTATAAGTAATTTGTTAATGATGTTAAAAATAATTTTCTATTCAGTAACAAAACTTCATATGGTCAATTTCTGTTCTCATAAAAAGACTTAAAAGGAAAAGTAAGTTTTTTTTGAACTACAGTAGCTGTTCTCTCCCAACAAGCTAGCATTTTGGTTTTGAAACTCCAAGCCTGGCCCTCGAACAGCAGAAAAACTTGAAGTTACACAATTTCTTGTTTCCTGCTTAAAGTAAAATAAACCCCTCCTTGGCCTGGACAACTAAAGACAAACCTCCTTCTGTTAGTCATATAGACATCTAAGTATTTCACTTTTACTTTTTAAAGCTTCTTTAGAAACAAGTACACAGTTTGTCCTTCTTTGTAAGTATATTACATCTTGAGCAACGACGCTACATTTACACATAAATAATAAATAAAACATATAAATTAAAGTTTCATTTAAGCTATGCACGTGAAAGTATCTTCTCAGGTATATATTTTTAAACTGAACAGCCTGCAAATACAGAGATTTAATCTGCAGCCAGAACATTCGACAGAAGTATCATACTCAGCTTCAGTGCTGCCATCCTTGTAATTATGGATACATTAAAAATGAGCGATACTCACTGTGGCATCTGTTTTGCAGCAAAGCAGGTTTTAGTTACTTCTACAACTACAGGCTAGCTCAGATAAGTTACAGAGTCAAGATGATTCAACACATCATTTAAACATGGAACATTTGAAGATAAAGATACAAGAAACGTCTTCTCAAAACGATTTTAAAGTTGAACTTCATTATATGCAAGTGTTCCAAGTATCTCAGTGTCAAGCTTAAGATATCTTAACAAGGCGTTCATTCTCATGTCCCTGAAGTAGCTACCTGACATTGTATTTTGAACTCGAGAAATGTCTTATTTGCTACTACCATGCTACCCTCAAATATATCTTATTTAAAACCTTGAATCACTACAGTGTTATCTCCATGGTAAAAGAGAAATAAACAACACTTTCAACTTGAAATAGTGCAGCTGCATCGAAAATTGCAGTGATAACCCAGTCAAAACTCACTACTGATATCTAAACATATTCTTACAGAGCTTTAACTGCTTCTACTAACCACAGATGTCTTCCTCTCTCCATTCCAATAATTCGAAGCATTTGGTCTTACTAGATCAATATAGCTATGTTTTGTTCTGGAAAGAAGATTAAGTACAGTATTTGTCATGTTTTAACACTAGTATTTGTAATGTTTTCAAAAAATAACTATTATAGTTCAGACTAAATTTTAAACACATTTCAAATCCAGCAACAAATCAGTACTACAAAAAGTATAAAGTACACTTCTGGGACTCATAAGAACAAAACCTATTCCTTTAAAAATATGATGCTAATATACGCTTTCTTTCTTCCTTCCATCCATCTGTAGTAGCATGCCCTACCATAAGAACTCCTGTAACACACTTTCAGTATAATGCAATATAATTAAAAGTGGTTTCTTCCCGTCCTTCTGTTTAAGGCTTGAAAATAATCACCTTTAAAATGCTTCTTAAAGAAGTTTTACTTCATGTGGCACCTTAATCTGTAACTTAAAATACATGATTTAAGCATATTTATTGTTTGAGTAAATCCTAGCTGTAACCAGGAATTACTGAGCTAGCTGCAAGTAGCATGTTATAACTGAAAAATCATGTGATATAGTCTGCATCAGCAGAATGCAAGATAAAAGTTTAGTTTAACAGCTAAGAATAATGAAGAATAGTTACAGATATCAACTGTGTAAGTATGGTAACTTACGTAATACTTATCTCAAGTAAACAGTATACTTTACTGTTCCAGTGCTGTATTTTACTCACATAAGCATGAAACCAGTTGGTCAGGAACATCACAGGCTTACCAAAGTTTCATTTAATGAAAGAGATTACATTTCTATATTAATTTGTGAAGACTGTGCTTATCACATTCCTCAATTTGAAAGAATGTCATTAGTAATTTTCCAGATTATGTATACAAACGTGGACATGTTTCACTATTACTTAATGCTTAAGATGTTTTTCAGAGGGAGATACAGAGTGGGAGGCAGAGGAAGTAAAACAGAAGGACGAAAGGGGTGAAGAAGAAAATAAAAGGTGAACAGGCCAGAGTAGCAAAACCAGACTCCCTTTATCATGAGGCTGTTTCTCAGTAATATCCAAGAAATGATCAGGCTGTTCATTAAAATTTAAGGGACTTGCATATCCACCATTATTTGAACTGACATCTTTACCTTCAAGAATTGCTGAGGCATGGGGACAAGTTAAGGTCAATTAGGTAAAGACCCACAACTAATGAGTTTTTAAATTATGAGATGATTTTTTGGTATTTGGAAAAATCTTACATTGTGGGGGAAAAAACAAATCTAGAAATGATGCTACAATTTACTGGATGGAGAACTAGAAAAAAAATGCAGAAAACTTATGTATTCACTAATGTGCTTTTAGCCATTTTAGAACTTGAGACAGTATAGCCAAGAAGACCAAGTAAATAGTCATTTACAAACTGGGTAACACACTTCTAAAAGTTCTAGTTGTATTTTTACCACGCAGTGTCTAAAGAGCCAGGAAGTGGTGAAAAAGTATTCTCTACCACCAACCCTAGTAAAATGTATAAAAAATGAAACAGGCTTAGAATTTTATGTAAATCCTGTAGCTTGAAAAGACTGCTTTTCTTTTTTAATGACACTTTTTCTGTTGTGATTCTTAAGGAAAGCTAAGGCACTTTATAAAGACCTGAAATTAGGAGTCATATTCTAGTTATAAGGGAGAGATCTAAGTGCTTGTAAGTGGTGATTCCAGAGGAAAAAAAAAATTCTTATTAAAGAGAGAAAAATAATTCCTATATTCCATGACTTCATACATTCACAGTCAATCCTTTTAAATAAAATTACTTCTATAAAATGTTCTTGGAACATAAGGTAGTCAATCCACATGTGCTGCACACTGTATCAGTCTAACTAGAAAAGGAAAGATTTTAGATTCACCCTAGAACTCTCCAGTAACTGGAAGTAATTTAAAGTTAACATTCTGCCTACAAATAAGGAAACACAAAAGCTGAAATCCAGAAATAATGAATCTTTGCCACTTACAGAATCATAACTGGTTAAATTTTACCTTTTATTTCCAATAAGCATTATAACCATGTTGGAATTGGAATGCTGACGAGCATCTTCTAACCAAGTTGTCAAGTGGTTGAAAGTGTCCCTCCTAAGTATGGAGAAGAGAATGAAAATTAATAGCAGTATTTCAGGAAATATCTTTCCTTTCTGTTAGTCAGCTTCTCTACTTGAGTAATCAAACTCATTTATTAGTACACATGCTCCAGGATAAAAGCTAGTAATCCCCTTGTGACAGGGAGAACAGGCAAACAAAAAATTAGTAAGCAAGGAGCATTAACGAACTCTGCCTAAAAAGTAATTGAAAACATGTTTGCTACAAAGAGTAAAGAGGATTCTTTTAACTATAAGAATCTCTAATTTCATGTATATATAAAATCTGCTGAGAAGTCCTGAGCAGCTTCAAACAATACCATTAACAGTATAAATAACTCAAACAGTAGAATTTTTCTACTGAAGGCAGAAAATGGTTGAGAATTTCCTGTGAGTTTATAAACTGGATAATGAATTTAGCAACAAAGTCTTTTAAGGTAAGGTACACAAGTGTTGACATATTACAGATTTTACAGAATGTGTACACTAAATATAAATTCACATGCTTGTAAAGCATGCTTAAGATCTCACTTAAAAAGTGTAAAGAGTAAAAAAAGAGCAAAACTATCTAATAAATATGAAGCAAAGATTCATTTGACAATGAGACTGAAGATGCACAAAGGGATCCAAGCATCCTAATAGGATTTTGGAGCCTGAACATTTTCATAAGCCAGCCACAGTACTCAGTTTTGCAGATAAGCTGCACAGAGACTTTATTTGCTACAGCAGGAAAACCTTTTGTCCCTTCTAAACAGCTACTACCAAAAGAAACCACATTAAGACCTATATTTTTTAAACCTCATAAACACAGCAATGGTAAAAGTTTCATGGTAGTTTTACGTAACCAAACTTTGATGTTTTACTATTTCACTCCTTTGCAGAATGGCACCTCAGTAAAAAGCCCACTAGACTTAGATAAAATTTATAGTTCATGATAATAAAAACACTAGAAAAGAATTAAAGGAATATTTTCAGCTCTTTCTTAATACAGGCAATCCAGAGGTTCATGGTCCAATAGTTTATTAAAAGTAACATGTTTCATTCTTCCTGAAACTTAAGGTATACTTTTTCTCAATCACCATACAGAGATAATTGGAAGTATATAGGTTACACAAACTATATCCTGATTTTAACATGAAAGGAAAGTTGGCAATAGATTAGTTTACAAGTATCTACACAAAAAGCCAAACTAAATTAGATACTTAACACTTGTACTGGGTTCAGCAGCAGTAGTCATGGGCTTTTATTCATAGTAGCTGGTGCAGTGCTGTGTTTCAGACTTTCGGCCTAGGAACACCGCTGATAACACCAGTGTTTACAGTTATGGCTTAGAATGTTTAGGCTGGCAGAGGACCTTCTGAGCCTCATGTTCTGCCAGGGAGGAGGGGAAGCCGGGAGGAAGCAAAAGCAGGGCACCTGACCCAAACTGACCAAAGAGGTACTCCATACCACAGTACATCATGCCCAGGATGTAGGTACAGAGAGCAGAGACTTGGAAGAATGGGGGCGGCATTGCGTGGTCGAGTTTTGGTATCAGGTGATGGGGGGGTGCACAGCTTGGTTGGGCTGGGTATACTGGTGAGCTGTTCTATTCTTTCCTTGTATTTCTCTTGTCATTATTATTATTGGTGGTAGCAGCAGTGATTTGTGTTATACCTTAGTTACTAAACTGTTCTTATCTCAACCTGTGGGAGTTGCATTCTTTCGATTCTCTTCCCCATTCCCCTGGGACTTGGGGAAGAAAGAGGGGGACTGAGTGAGAGCACGACTGAGTGAGTTTGAGGGCCTTAAACCACAACAACACTGCATTACACAACAGCACAATTCTATACAGACACGTAATTTTAATCCAGTTATACCTCCTTGGTATTCTCACCTTGTGATGTCATACACTAGTAAAGCCCCTGCTGCCCCTCTGTAGTATGACCTTGTAATGGAGCGGAAGGACTCCTGCCCTGCCTGTAGAAAACAAAGTTTAATTATTTCATATCTCATTTATTTATTTGTTTATGCCAAAGCCTGCAAACTCAGAATAACAGAATCATACAATTTTACTTGAGAGGATAGGGACAAGGAAGTGTATGGAGGGGAAACCAGGGAGGGAACAAAGTCTCTAACACTGTCAAGAGAAGGCACATAAGAAGACACCAACTATAGCAGAGTAGTGTTTAAAAAAAAAAAGAAATCGGAACAAGACCTCTAAACCTTTTTTGGCAATCCCTGACAACCCAATTTACTGAATGGCTTCACAATACATGAATCATTATTAGAGCACAGAATGGACTCCTAGCAACTAAGCTCTGAAGACAAATTTGAAAGGAAGCAAATAACCCAGAGCTTCACATTTGAATTCAATAACCCGCTCCCTGGGGCAGCTGTTGACACTGGAATAAATAAAGCCCATTGTAAATAAATGATGAATGACATCTTTACGCCCACCATCTGCTGGTGTAAAGGTTGTTGGAAGGCCAAGGATGCAGATTTTATCCATTATATCATAAACTGCAGCCAGCTTTCAACAGTCTTCAGATGGAATTCTTTCAGTAATCATTTTATTATGAAAAACCAGAAAATGGTTCTGAATTCAATTTTACACAACTGTGCAACACAGTTAATCAATTTCCTCTGTACTTGATAAATAATGCTTGTCAAAACAGCTACAGGATGCAAGAGTCATCTTCATCTGTACTGGTGAAAAACTTCAGAGACCCCACATAAATTAGATAGTTTTCACAGAAAAGTATTCTGTAAGAGACTCAGCACTTAAAGGAACACGGTTAAAAGAACACAGTGCTGGAAAATAAAGATTTGCGGTCGCAGACCTTGAGCCCCCATGCTCATGTTTGTGGGAAGTGCTATGTAGCACCTGTCAGTTGTTAGAAGAAACATTTACTTTAGTACTTAATAATAAAAGCTTCAGCATAATTCAAATATAATACAGAATAGAGTTAAGAAATACTAATATTACTGCTGGAAAAAGTCTGTATGCAGAGCAACAGGAAACTACCCTGATTTAAAGTCACAAAAAGCAAGAACGAAATATTTATCAAACACAAGCTACCCTTCAGCCCTACCTACAAAATTTAGTGTACAGAGAGCCTTCTCACAGTTACTGTACTTCTGTCAATATAAGGTCCTCTTGAATGTAAAGAGAACTTGATCTATGTTGTCACTGAACAAGAACAGTGACACAAGAAGTTTAGACATGGTCAGTCTTCAGAAAGCATTCTTACCTTCCAGAATAACCAGTTACTTCAATTTAAGAAAACACTTTAACTTAGCCATTCCAGTGGAAAAGCTTACAAAAGAAATATATTTAATAGTTTTGACATAATTAGAATACACTAGCATATGTACTTGGCCAAGAGTACAAGTGCATCTTTATGTGAACTATCGTAACAGAATACAGACAACCTGTTAGAATCATAGAATCAGAGTGGTCTGGGCTGGAAGGGACCTTCAAAAGTAATCTAGTTCAGCCCCCTGCAATGAGCACGGACATCTTCAACTAGATCAAGTTGCCCAGAACAATGTCCAGTCTGGCCTTGAATGTCTCCAGGGATGGTGCATCTACCACCTCTCTAGGCAACCTGTGCCTTTTTTTTTTTCCACCCTCATTGTAAAGAATGTTTCCTCATATCCAGCCTGAATCTCCCCTCTTTTAGTTTAAAACCATTACACCTCATCCTATTGCACCAGGCCCTGCTAAAAAAAAAAAAAAAAAAAAAACAACAAAAAACAACAAAAAACAATAACAAAAAAAAAAAACCAACAAACCAAAACCTCTCTCTATCTTTCTTACAGGCCACTATACAGAATATAGAACGCACCAAGGAACAGTAAAGATCCAAGTTTTTAATGCAATGCTTGGTTACCTACACAAAAGATCCAATAAGCTTTGGTGTGACTAGCTTAAGCGCATGGTGGATGCATAAAACTTTTTCTTCTTAAGTGGACAACAGACAAGTTATTGTTACCATTCTATTCCACGTATTACCAAATAAAAACATACATGCTGTGCACCCAGCCTACCACACTAAGATTGCCTGTTTCACCTTCGTAAACTCCACCCTGACACATGAAACTGTTCTTCTCCCTGTGTAAATTAATCATTGTCAACTAAGACTTCAATGGTTCTAGCAGTAACATGAGAATATAAGAATTGTGAAGTCTCGCAAGAATCACTTAAAGTGTGAGACACTGAAGTCAGACTCCACGGTCCCTTGTCTCAAAGACTGGTGTAAGAACCTGGGATGGAATTCCACCAATTCATTGCTTCAAACATTTGTATGAGAAGCTGAGATGCAGTTCCACCAATCCATTGTCTCAGAGATGGGTGGCAGGTGTGAGCTAAGACTCCAGTGTCCATTGCCTGGGAGAAGGGTGTGAGGAGCTGAACTGGAACTCCACTGCCTGAGGCACGAGTGGGAAAGAGCCAAGACTCTTCTGTCCATTATCTCGAGGACTGGTGTGAGGAACTGCTGTCCATTATCCCAAGAATTGCTGCAGACATGTGCAGTTGAAGAGCTAACTGCAAGACCAGTGAAACTGGTCCACCAGGAACATATAATACTTGACCTTAAGAACTGAGGTACTCCCCTCAGCTCCTTATAAAAGAGGAAGAAGGTAATCACCAGAGAGGACACCTCTGTTGGGGACACTCTCCATAGATGACTACTACAGACCCTGAGGGGCACCTTCCATGAGAGATCACGAGAACAACTCCATCAGGACACTTCACCAATAAGCTCCGTGGGTATCTTCAAGTGGACAACTCCAAAAGGATGCCACACGAGGACACCCACCTCCAATGACTACTATAGACTTCTGGAGGACACTCTGCTCTGATACTGACTATGAACCCTGAAGAACTTCCATCACTGACAATGATGGATCCCCAGGACACTGCTGGATTCACAGGAATGACTCTCTCTCTCTGCACTCTGAATTTTTGCTTCATTTCCATCCTTTTTCTGCAATCTGTCCAATTGCTATCTCTTTATTACAACAATTTCCCTTTTTTATAATAATAATTGTCTTTTTGTAATAAACCAACTGATTATGATACTTCCTCTCATTTGCATCTTAATTTCACTCTTGGGATAATGAACAAAACAGTGTCTGACAGTGGGGTTTTCTCCAGTAAGATCCTGACAAAAAGTTAGGTATCTAAATTCTGAAAATATCGCAGCATTTTTAATTGTGTCTCATTTACCCACGATGAAACTTGTATATCATTGCTTCCTGAACAGAAAACTGGAGACAGGGTGGAAAACTGTATCTTTGGTGAAGAACAAGTAACAACTTCCATACAGCAATCACAGAACACTTAGGGTTGGAGAAGACCCTAGATGATTTAAACCCAAAAGATCATCTAGTTCCAAACCCCTACCATACAGATTTTCTACTTACATTTACCAATAGATAACATAAACTGAATTCTTTTTCATTCTGAACAGAAGAAAACTGAGTTGCTATAAAGGAACTCCACTATATTTATAGGTATATAAATTACTGGCTATTTTACCAGTATCATACTGGATGAGAGATCTAGAAAGTCAATGTAGCACAGTGAGGCACTTAGGATTATACTCCACATTTTGTTTTTTTCTTTTTAGTATCACTATTACTGTAGTGTTTTTCATCTGGAAACTTGCTCTAATTCCTCCCCCCTCCCCTCCCCCCAAGGGGGACAAGCTGTTTCAAAGAAAAAAAACACCAACATAGGCTATTAGCTACAACTGACTTTAAACACATACATCCAAGTTCGTTATAAATGCACTTTATCAGTCTTGCAAATTAGGACCTTAAAATCATTGAGTGTTGGAGAATGGCTTGCCGATCAAGGCAATGGGTCATTGAACCAGCTCTGTGAGCTTGCTTCCCCCACGGTCACAACTGAGTTCCAACCCCCCTGCCATGGGCAGGGACACCTCCCACTAAACCATGTCACCCAAGGCTATGTCCAGCCTGGCCTTGAACACCACCAGCAATGGAGCATTTACTACTTCCTTGGGTAGCCCATTCCAGTGCCTCATTGCCCTTACAGTAAAGAATTTATTCCTCAGATCCAATCTAAACTTCCACTGTTTAAGTTTGAACCCGTTACTCCTTGTCCTCTCACTATAGTCCCTAACGAAGAGTCCCTCCCCAGCATCCCTTTAGGCCCCCCTTTCAGATACTGGGAGCCTGCTATGAGATCTCCACGCAGCCTTCTCTTCTCCAGGCTAAACAGCGCCAACTTTCTTAGCCTGTCTTCATACAGGAGGTGCTTCAGTTCCCTGATCATCCTCATGGCCTCCTCTGGATTTGTTCCAACAGTTGCATGTCCTTTTCATGTTGAGGATACCAGAATTGTACACCTCCAAATGAGGTCTCCTGAGAGCAGAGTAGAGGGGCAGGACCACCTCCTTCGACCTGCTGGTCATGCTCCTTTTTGATGCCGCCTGGGATACGGCTGTCTTTCTGGGCTGTAAGCACACACTGAAGCCAGCTCATGTTCATTTTCTCATCAACCAACACCCCCAATTCCTTCTCTGCAGGGGTGCTCCCAATCTCTTCTCTGCCCAACCTATAGCTGTGCCTGGGACTGCCCTGACTCAGGTGTGGGACCTTGTACTTCACTTTGCTGAATCTCATAAGGCTTGCATCAGCCCACCTCACAAGTGTGTCTAAGTCCCTCCGGATGGCATTCCTTCCCTCCAGCTTATCAACAAATCTACACAGCTTGGTGTCATCAGTAAACTTGCTGAGGTTGCACTCAATCCCACTGTCCATGTTGCCAACAAAGACGTTGAACAGGATAAGCCTCAACACCAATCCCTGAGGGACACTATTTGTTACTGGTCTCTATTTGGACACTGAGCCATTGAATGCAAAACCAGCTTTGATACCAGAGAAAAGACATTTATCTAAAGTGGAGTTAACATTGTTCTTACTATTTCTTTCACATTCCTCTAAAATCCAGCATTTCCCTCCCTTCCTCCCTTCCATATTCATAGAATGATTTTCATAGAATCACAGGATAGTTGAGGCAGGAAACGACCTCTGGAGGTCCCCTCTTCAAGCACCCCTGGCTCAAGCATGGCCACTCAGAGCCAGCTGCCCAGGTCTGTGTCCAGCTGGCTTTTGAAGATCTCTAAAAGCAGACTCCACAACTTCTCTGGGCATCCTGTGACAGTGCTCAGTGGGCAGGGGTGGCAAACAGTAGTGGCAATAGCCACTAAATTAATGTTAAACAGGGTATTTCCCAAGGACATACTTCATTTAGTAAAGGATACACAAGCCTTTGCTCCGAGCCAAACCCTGGTTATACCCACTTTCAGAATTACACTGCAGTAGAAGTTGGGAGATGAAAGATCCTTTTGGTAACAGATAGAACTGTGACAGCTATTTCACATGTAGAAACTCAGGCTCAGACAAGGCTGCCTACGGGAACTGATAAATGCATACTGAACAGGCCTGAACACGCAGACAAAAAAAAGTGCTGGCTCTGATGCACGTAGCTGACTAATCATGAAAAAATGCAGGCCTCTGATAAGGAAGTGATGTTTTAAGTGCTAAGTAACATTCATTTTGGCTCCTTTCTGGACTGTAAGCTTTTATCATTCATATTGTATTGGTTAACAAAACCTTTTGATAGTTAAAACATATAATCACAGTTCTAGGAGCTACAGGAGTCTTCAAAACAGTACAAGATCCCTGCTTGAAACTGCATGGACATATATCCCATGTGCTTCTCTAAATATACCTCAGTACAGAGACTGAAACACAACTTCAAAACAATGATGTAAGCAAAACATGAAATATCAATCCGCTTAGGTCACTGAGATACACAGAGAGTCAGGGTCTACACTGAAGTCTTCAGGAACATTCAGGCTGTGTTACCACTGACATGGTATCCGTAGCACGTATGAGAAAATGCCAAGTGTTAATATTCCCATAGGAAATCTCAGTGTCATTTCAAGTGTGTGGTGTAGTCACATAGGTGTCAGTTACAAAATGTGCAGACAAGTCTGCTACCAAAAACAGTTCCTTGCAAATTCCTTATCTACATGGTTTTGAACCCATGAACTAAGGAAAAAAGAAATCAAAAGAAAAGCCATGACACAGTATAAGAAAATACTGAGATGATGAAATAGGATCCACAACAGCACATCTCCCTAGAAAACAGTTCATTGATTTTTCTGTATTCTCTATTGTCAATGCTGAAGAATTTGGAAGGCTTCCTCAAGGACAAAGTTATCTGAGTATGCTCCAGCGGGCCTTCAACATCCAAGCTGACCAACAGTTTTCACTAGTAAGAAACTTTCTATTACAAATCTACATGAAAAATGAGAAACTACAACGCACCACAGCTAGTAGCTGTAGCCCTTTCCACTTTTAGAAGAGGCACACATGTGTGGTATGTTTAAACCTGGTGACAGAACATCTCGTTCACATTTAAACTTGTTGACACTTTCCTAAGTTGTACAGGAAACTAAAAAGACATCTAAGAAACAACCAACTCACAAAAGTGTCACAATGCCTGTGACAACTGCCAGTTGGAAACTACTCCATGAAGCTGATCCCTGGAACAAAATGTTCCAGAGAGAGGAGCAATACATACCTTTGAATATAGTTTTGAAAGTTATAAATAAATGAACAGCCTTTTAGTCACATGGCTACTTGTTTGTACGAATGCATTAACCTTTCTTGCAATCATGTCTCTTCTCCAGATTAAAAAGAGTTTAAAGTTGATTTACTGGCATGCACAAAGAACAGGTACAAAAGTAGTGTAAAAATAATGATAATAAAAAAAACCCAACCCTGCTGCTTTCCAGCAAAGACATTCCTGAACAGGAACAGAACTAGAGACACTTATGAAGAGGAATCTGTAACAAGTAGGTGTCAGAATTTCTGTAGAGGATTCAGCCAAGTTACATGGTGCTCCAGAAGAACCCTGTTGCTAATAACTAATAACTGAAATTTCAAGGGGACTAAAGTCCCCAAGGGTGAAACTACATATGTCTTAATACAGATAATTTGTATACCTGTCTTTTCTTCTGATGTTGTTGAACGCATGCTATTTAGACATCCAAAGCACTCCCCTACACATCACAGAAACACAGCTTTAGCTCTCCACTATTAGAAATGTCCTTATGATTTATTTCAGGTTATAAATATATTTGACACCTTTAGGTTTTAAGCAGCTGCCCTCACTCAACTGGGAAATCCATGATGGACAAAAGAAATGTAATTCACCCTTCTTCCATCTAAGGCGTTATGCTAAGCAAGAACTTGCCCTATTATTGCAGAAGGCCACAGATAAACTGCCAAGGCATCCTTATTTTCTGACAACTACTCAGAAAATAAAATACCAATAACATAGTATTTCCATAACTAAGTACATTTAAGCACATGACAGACAAAGGTTTGCAAACGCTACGTTAGAAAGTGTATCAAATTACCTCAGCTTCCTGAAGTGCCATCATGGATGTGAACACTAACTTAGTTACTGACATCAAAGTTCAGGTGATGGTCCTGTTACACAAACTGCAATAGGAGTAACTATTAAATGGAGAAATCCACGAATCCAGAAATAAGTTAATGCTCCCACATAGCAGCACACACCATCTGTGAACTGATGATTAAACTAGCATCAAGAACCAAACCAGATCCTTCACAAATCCTTGATGTTTCTTCACAGCAGTAAAACAGAGGGCCATGAGCAGTGAGTCATCATCACTTGAACTGTAAGATGCAGCTACATTCTTACAGGTACACTGGTTAGAGCCCAATTTGAGAAAACAGAGTAGAATTCACCTACTGCCCATAAACACAAAACTATGCTCCAAATACCAAAGCAAGTAGAAAACATGAGGGTAAGAACTTAATCCTAGCAACTGTCAGTATCACTAAGATTAAATGAACATACAATTTAATGAATTAAGGAAAATTTATTTGGTTCTACTAAAACCAAAGCATTTACAAATACATGAAAAGTGAATTTCCAAGAAGAATTAGTATAATTCAGAACTTCTGAAAGTGTACAGACAAATCACACCATGATTTTAGGAAAAAAAGAGACATGCCTTCAACAACTATGCCTTCTGTCTTGCACAAAGGTGCTTTTTTGTGCATACTCTCAAAAAACCCACTGTCGATTACATTAAAAAGCTCACTTATATGGAAATCAAGAAATTAACTGAAATTAGCTTATAAAAAAGAAAATATTATTTCTGATACTTAGTTCTAGAGTAAGCAAGGCTAAAGTGCTACAGAAACGTAATAATGAAAACAGGTTTTCTCTCAGATTTCCACAAAATAAGCAGAAACAGATACTAAAAACTGCAGTATTTAAATACACAAGAAAAATTCTTAGTCATATCAAAGCAGAGATCATGAGTATTACTTAGTATTATCACTGATCTCACCCCCTGCAACATCCGAGAACTTAAAATCCCTCTTTCAACTACAGCTTATTTTTGCTCTTCAACAATGACTTGTAAGGAACAGTAAACACAGAACATACCCTTCAACAGCACCCTTCAAAATGAAGGCTACTGACTCAGCCTGGTAACAAGCCCAGTATCTCTCTACAACAATGAAGTTTTTCTGTGAAGTGGCAATTTTGGTATTTCTCAGTGTTACACTGCCACAAGACAAACAACCTCATCTCCACAGCTGGTCTATACTCACAAAGCTGAACAGTTCCCAGAATGGTCATTTTGATGCTTACCAGCTTCTGTAGACCAATTCTAGTTTCCTAAAAGTTGTGCACTTGTGACACTAGCTCAATGCCACACTTTCACAAAATAAAGCCACCTCTCATAGTAGGCAATTACCTACTAACCTATTTTGACAAAAATATTTCTCACCCTATCCAACTATTTGAAGTCATTACTAAGATTAAAGACAGAGGAAAGGAAGAGAGAAGTCTTTTATCTACAGACTAAAGGTAGATAAGGCAAATGAACAATTTAGGCCAGTATCTGCATTCCCCTTGAGTGACCTAAACGCATCAGAAAGAAAAGGGAAACTTAATGACTCACACACCTAAAAATCTGGGTGTGCCACAGCACACATAGCAGCAAGTTCCCAGAGTCCAGCAAGTGGGGAGACTGGGAGCAGTCTGCAGTGGGAGAAAACACCACAATGTGCTATTTGCTTGTGCGATCAGCAGTAGAGCCAGGACTGCACCACCTAACGCTAAGTATGCAAGGGCCACACTGCATTCCTTCATGGAATGTGGGCTTTTGGATTATTTGGGGTTTGAGTTGGGTTATTTGGGGGGAGGGGGGAGGAAGAGAAGGTAGGTATACGTTTTTGCATCTAAGTACTTTTACTGCACTACCAGCTCACAGGACCAACTACTGGACTACAATTTCTACAAGCATTCCTTGAGCTTATTTTCCAGTTCAGCCTCATCAGAAAGGAAGTCAGTTTGTGTATTCGCACATGAAGACCAGACTGCAGTAAAAAGAGTGAACTTCTGTAACACACTTCTCATCCAAACGAAGATGCCAAAGAAAAGCCTGATATTCTTGAGTTATGATCCAACAGCAACACACAAATGGATCTCATAGACACACAACAGTGTTAGCTTCTGCAGTCCCTGTAAGTAACAACATGCTCCTGCTATGTATGGTGCAGCTTCCATATAATCCCACCAAGATACACCTTTCCTTGAAACTACAGGGATCTGCTAAAGACAACACAGACTGAGCCCCACTGCACAGAAATATCTGGCCAGAAAAATCTCAATACATTTGATTCTTTTAAGAAAAAAAAGTCCTTATTCACAGAAATGTTTAGGTTGGAAGAGACCTTAAAGATCATCTAGTCACAAGCCCCCTGTTCCACTAGAGCAGACCCCCATTTCTGAGCTTAGAAATCTTTGAGCAGTCTCAGTGATCCTGAGTAGCTTGCTACACACCAAGGCAATGCCAACAGGATTTCGGTGGAAGTTTCCCCACTGTTTGGGGATGCCCAGTCCCTTGGCAGAGCTCCAGCTCTGCTACCAGCAACTCCTCCAGAAGTGCCAGTTTGTAACCCCCGTTCCAGTTCATCCTCATGTCAGGCACTGGATCTGGGGGAGGCCCACAGGAGACGTGATTGGCATGCATCCACCTTGCCATGTCTCTTATCGCTTTTCTGCCCCACAGGATGCTCCCCATGCTCTTGGTCAGCCAGCAGCCGGCTGTCAGCTTATCTCTGGCTGCTGCAGTCCTCTATACCTCCTAGCATGATCCTGAATTCTTCTACCTCTTGCTGTTACATGTACTCCCTAAGCAGACCCACAACCACCTTGCACAGGCACTGGGAAGGATTTTTCCTATGGTCAGCAAAGGGCTACTGCTCTCTTCACATCCCACTCATGCCCTCAATAAAGCAGCAATGACCGTGGCATGCAAACCAGCTCCTCTCAGTTCAGAGAACTGTTCATGAAAGGGGAAGTCTGCAGGGCCTGGGCAGGGGGGAAGCTGACCTCCTGTGCTCCACTATGGTTACAGTACCCCAAAAACCCACAGGGCGGGGGCTGTCCTGAGAATGTCCCTGGATGAGGGCCCAGAGCTTGTGCCTGTGTACACCTGATGTACATCTTTGGGGTTCAGCCTCATTTACTTTGAGTGTGTAGGAAACAGCCAGTCCTTGGGGTTCTGCCAGAGTCAGCATGGGCAGCTGTCAGGTCCAAGAGCCAGCAAAAATGCCAACAATGGAGTCGCTGTGCTTGGCAACCAGGTGGCAAAAGGTGGCTGGAGCTTCAGAGAGCAGCCAGCTGGCCCTGGAGACTCCAGGCTGGGCCGGTGGGGTGTGCAGGACCCTAAGAACGCCAACCCCATCTGCCAGCCAGGACTGGCCAGGCTCTGAAAGGCTAAAGTGGCATAGCCAGTGGCAACCAGGTAGTCCAGCAGCTCCAGGGCAGGCAGGTATCTATTCACTATCAAGCAGTCAGCAAGGGAATTAAAAGCAGGTATGCAAGGCTAGCACTAAATCAAAGAAGTGCTGGTGCTGTGACTCAGTAAGAACCGACACAAAACGCAAACGTTTTATGCATTACCTTAGCTCTTGGTGCAAAACCAAGATTTCCCTTATCAAATAGAAATAATTACAGCTTAGTAAGTAGGAAGATAGCAACAGTAACAGCAGGTTTGCAAATAGAAAAAGAAATTCAGGAAATGCTCAACACATACACAACACAGAAATGATAACCTTGGTCATGACAGACACCTTTGTGTACCTTAACACTCCTAAGTAAAATATCTTTTGAGAATTACTTCATCATATTTCTTATTTTGCTACTCCTTCAACATCTTTGCACCCAAGATCAGAACTGAGACTGGATTAGACTAGAAATAGTCTGTATTTTAAAAAATCAGATTGTATACAGTTTACAGCAAATAAATTGTCATTCACTGCATACAACTTACAAAGTTACCTACAACACAAGCATACAAACTACCTAGTGTATGAAAGCTTTCAATGGATATTTTTAATCTAGATATGATATATTTACACTAACCAGATAAAAATCCCTCCTCAAAAATTTTGTAAGTTTTAATCAGAAGCAAGTCCGCTAAAATTTTGGCTATTGAACAGTCTGCAGGCATTCAAGGAGCCAAGCAGACTGCAAAGAGTTACTGAGTCAGAGGCACCAAGAAAAGCACAATTTACTCAAAAATAGTTGAAACGTATTTGTATCCAAGGAACAGATAATGACACATTAACAAAGTCAGTCTGAAAGCCAATTTGGCTGCGCCAGTATTAAAATAAGTAATTTTGTCTACAGAGAATCTGTCTCAATTTTAAGCAACAAGAACCAATGTAAATACGTTCTCATGCAGTCACACTACATAGGAAAAGTTTGCTTCCACATAGGTATCTGCTTGCCTATTACAGAATCATAGAATAGTTAGGGTTGGAAAGGACCTTAAGATCATCTAGTTACAACACCCTGATATGGGTAGGGTACACCTCCCACTAAATTATGTTGCCCAAGGCTCTGTCCAACCTGGCCTTAAACACTGCCAGTGATGGAGCATTCACAGGTGCCTTGGGCAACCCATTCCAGTGCTTCACCATCCTTGAAGAATTTCTTCCTTATATCCAATCAAAACGTCCCCTGCTTAACTTTGAACCCATTACCCCTTGTCCTATCACTACAGTCCCTCATGAAGAGTCTATTCCCAGTACCCCTATAGGCCCCCTTCAGATACTGGAAGGCTGCTATGAGATCTCCACGCAGCCTTCTCCAGGCTGAACAGCCCCAACTCTATCATCCTATCTTCATAGGGGAGGTGCTCCAGTCCCCTGATCATCCTCGTGGCCTCCTCTGGACTTGCTCCAATAGTTGCATGTCCTTTTTATGTTGAGGACTCCAAGTGAGGTCTCAGGACAGCAGAGTAGAGGGGCAGGATCACCTCCATAGACCTGCTGTTCACACTCCTTTTGATGCAGCCTGGGATATGGTTGGCTTTCTGGGCTGCAAGCACACGCTGCCAAATGTAAGCACCTCAGTAGTCAGCAATCTACAGTTATAACAACAAAAAATGCCCAACACATAAAAAGCCTGAACTAAGCACAATCTAACCATGTTCTATACTTTTTCACAGAGAACATTCAAGGGGGCACAAGTGTTAGATGCCATTTCAAGTGATGAACTTTTAAAGTAAATAAAGGCACTTCAGATCCTACCTATGAAGTTAGCTAAAATACTGCCTTTGTTTACATTTTTATAAACACATCCAAGTATGTAGGCTTACATATAAAAATGTACCTCCCTTCATTGATTTGCTGCGCCAGAAGGAGCACATAGTCCGTGGCTCATAAACTGTCAGTTTCTAAAGGTATCCTAATATGCTTTCGGAAAAAGAAACAAACAACCCTGCCTTAGGGAACAATTAAGCACATTTGAAATACAAAGCTATTAGCATGAGCATCTTAACACACTTGCATCACAAATGTAGACACTGATGGCTCTACAGCAAAGTGACCTACAAGAAGAACACAGCCGACTTCACTAATGCCTGTTCTTAACCTGAACCACTTCAAAAGTCATTCTGTTTTTTGTTAAACTTTTCAAAACTTTAAGCTTTTACCAGTCCCTTCTTGACTGTCTTAAGTATTTACCACCCTTTATGTGTATAGTGAACTTGAGTTCTTAGGTCTTCTATGAAGAGTGGAGTGAGCCATATAATTTCTTCTACATTGGAAACACAAACATTTCCTCTAGAGAATTCTTGATTAAATTTCCCAACAGAACATTGTATTAAACAAACCTTGCATGAACATACAGAGAAAGATTGTTTAGATAACTAGAAATTCTTAATAATTCAGAAAACTTTCACAAAAGTGTGATGCAGTACAAATTCTAGTCTTAAAAATCTGCCACAATGTTACTTGAGGAAGTAAAATTACAGTGCAAACAGCAGAAACTTGCACTGTTTTAATACATCACACACACAAAAAATAGGAAAGCTAAAAAAATTTTAACTTCACAGAAACCAAAGAAAGCTGCAAGACAAAGTACATAGTCTCACATGGGTGCTAATGGTAGAAAGCTCAACTAGAACTAAAGGAAAGCTAGTGGAGCTGTATGTTCAAATAAGTTCTATGATTTATTACTTACTGTGTCCCATATCTGAAGCTTTATCTGTTTTCCATCAATAGTTATCATTCGAGCCCCAAATTCTACACCTGAATAGATTTGACAAAAAGATTACATTATTAGCATATATCAGAAAGAAGAATGACAAGTACTATGAAAGTCAGAATATAAGTTTAACTTCACTCAGTATTGCATTTGTAGGAAATAACATCTTTCACAATCCCCTTTAGTTAATTTTCCAGCTGCTTGAAAGAGCTGAAAAGTTTCCAGAAGAGGAAAACAGTTACTTTACAAGTGCTTTGCAAATGCATTAAAATCAGAGCAAGTGTCAAGGAGGTATTTCCTACAAAGTTTTCCAAATGATTTACTAGCTCTAGATCTCAAGGAGAAAAACACCTCCATTTGAATGCAAACAGGAAATTGAAGAGTCACAGTTATTTTAACACTCCACCAATGACAGATTGCTAAAGCCTGTTCAGAAGAAATTAACCCTAAAATTCTTTGCAAATATTCTGTTGAGCATACAAATGTCACTTTAACAAGATAAAATACATTATCGTATTAATACAAACTCATCTGCCTTTATGTAAAAAGTGCTTCCAAAATTTTAGCTAAAGAACAAATTTAATAACTGAGGAAGAAAGTTAATGTTTCAAATAAATAAAAGGTCCTTAACTCAGTGGCAAAAAAAAAAATAATTTAAAAAAAATCAGCCTTTTGTACCATCTTGTCAAGCAATTCCAAGATCATGAACAGTAAATTAAGCATAAATGGAAGCTATTACTACTGTAGTTAAAAATCTGACAAATGCCTACAGTTAGTGGACATATTTTAAGGCTTGCAAGTTTCCATTAATCTATGCTTCATAAATCTATTATTTCAGAGAAAGAAAACAAAACAACAGAACAAAGCAAAAACCACCAAGATCTGGTAGCTGAAGTTTTGTCTAAAATTGGTCATCATCTAGATTTGGACTGAAGTCTTCAGCCTGGAGAAGAGAAGGCTCTGGTGAGACCTTATGGCAGCCTTCCAGTGCCTAAAAGGGGCCTACAAGAAAGCTAGAGAGGGATCTTTTACAATGGCATCTAGTGACAGGACAAGGAGGAATGGCATTAAACTGAAAGAGGGTAGATTTATATTAGATATTGGTAAGAAATTCTTCACCGTGAGAGTGGTGAGGCACTGGCACAGGTTGTCCAGACAAGTTGTGGATGCCCATCACTGCCAGTATTTATGGCCAGGTATGGAGCAACTTGGTCTGAGTGGAACCTTTAAGGTCCCTTCCAACCCAAGCCATTCTGACTCTATTCTATTCAGTAGCCTAAACTGGAAGTATTCCAAACATATTTTCAAAAGCTTGCTTAGAACACTGAAGGGTGAGGGGGGGTGGCAGCACTGCTTTCTGCAGATGACTTGTGAGGAAAGAGGCATGGAGGAACCACTCTCCTGACACAGGATACTGAAGCCAAATAGAAGCTGTGGTCCAAAGAACATTTACCTCTCTTTAGCATCCAAATAACTTACAGTAAGAGTATGCAAGCAAACTGAAAGAATGTAGGGGCAGAAAGAAGGAAGCAGCTGAATGACAATGGCCCCTCTGAAGTTAATTGCCAAACAAGGGTAAGGTCCTTGGACTACTACAAGTGTCAACACTGCAGGTACTATTTGATCTCAAAACACAGATAAAGAGCTGCTGATTTAAATCCATCAATCATCCTAAGTGTTTAGTTTCTACATACTACCCTATAGAAAAAAAATTAAAAGGGTGTTTATCCCGTTCGATCAAAATACCTGCTGAGATAATTCTGAATTTGAAACAACATATACTGTTTGTTGGTAAGCTTGCTCTTGTCAGGAAGAGAAGCTGTTCAGGTTTATAGTAAGGGAATGTCTTAAAATGGGCAAACCAAAGAGAATGTGCAGAATGTGTACCATTCATGGGTTTAGTCCTCCATACCTATGTACAAAAGTCTGCTGTTTCGTTGTTGTTTGGGTTTCTGTGCTGTGCTTGGTTTTGTTGATGCTGCCTTTGGTTTGTTTGGTCGTGGACTTTTTTATTTTCTCCTTTTCTCCCCAGCTGCATCAAGCAGCTTCTCATGCCTTCCTTCATTTCTTAATAACAGATACTTCAGTTCCAAAATGACAAATAAATTGAGGTAGTTGACACATTGTAAATTCTTTTAGAGTATGCTACTACAATTAAGCAATGAACTGTATTCTGAATGTACCTCAAAGATCTGTTTTGTTGTATTCCACCCCCCCCAATCTTATCTTCATTAGAGAAGACATTTGTCTCCAAGTTTTGTCAGTATCAGAGATAATATGTTAGGCTACTTGTACTAAAATTTGGGGCTGAATTGTACACAACTCTAGATGAATTTTTTTTTTTTTTTTTTACATGCCCAATTTCAGTTTCCCTTCTCTCCCGAGTTGCTCAAAGCAGGAATAGAATCTGCACTCCCATAGGCTACAATCATTGTATTATATTGAAAAAAAGTTAGGCTATGTAACACAAGCCTTTTTATTCACTCTACAGGTTCTCAGGAGTTTTACCATCATCAGCAGGAAGTGCATTAGACAACACATCCCATCTTGCCTTGCACATGGAATGAATATGGCTTTGAACTAATTTCTTTATTTATCTCTTTCTAAATCTGATTGGGTAACCAGGAGAACCATGCTCCTGGCCAAAACACACACACACGCCCTACCAGTTAAGTGGAAGGAAGCTGTTCACAGCCTATGCCCCTTCCTCCCCTTTCCAAGCAGTACGCTTTGCTCCATCCCTACATACCTTGTTATGTTGCTATCTAGGCTCACCTACTCATCCCACTAGCTTCAATTTCTGCTCTCAGATTTCAGCTAGCTATATGCCAGGCAAAGAACTGGCACTACAACCACCCTCCTGGGGTGAAGCCGTTTCCCACAGCCTATCAGTCTGCTAATGTAACAGGGCTGCCAAGGACATAAGTGATATATAAGGTGTCATATATTTGGCAGGCCTAAAGAATAAAAGATGACAATAACTCATGCCTTCCTGAAGAACTCAGGCTCTTTATTCAGCCAGCCTATTTGCTGCCAAAACCTCAGGAATATTTGAAAACTGATGTTAGCCTAAGAATTTGAATTATATTAGACAGCCACACACAAGGTGTGGGAGGACTGTCAAGAGAGAAGGGAAGCCATAGCCAAACCTCCTTATACATTCTGTTACATGAAGAATATTTATTTATGTTTCATGCATCTATTTCAGTACTCTCAAACACAGGAAGGCTAAATATTCCAGGGCACAAACTAAAAATACAGACTAGGGATACATTTTGTGCACGGCTTATCCTGATTAGAGCTGATAGGTTCCTTGAAATAACATCACGAAGAAATTCAGAGGTTCTGCAACCTCAACAGAGACTACCATCTGTTATGCTAAACAGTGAATCTGATATGAAAGACTAAGCTTGCCTACAAAAGAATTTATTCCCACACTATTCCTCTTATTTTCTGTGGAAGGTTAAATAAAAGTCTGTATCATTTACCATAGTCAGATCAGAGGCAATGCATTCTGTCAACATGTATTCACTTCCCCTAGTGACAATACCAAATTACACCCAACACAAATGGTCCATATCCAATGGAGGACTCAGGAAGGAAAAGCAAACAATGAACACCTTCACACTTCAATCCTTCTCTATCCCAAAATCAGCTTTGCCAAGCAGTAAATTTGTTTATTCACCTTAAAGGTTAGCTTTGCTTTAGTTTACCCATAATTTGTTTTCAAGGTTCTGTGGCTAGTCTAATATTATGTTTCCTAGTAAAAATTCTGTAAATTTCTGTCACTATCTATGCATTCTACATCAAAACAGATCTGGCATTCGTCAATTCAGCTTCTATGCCCAGTTTTTAGCTTTTCTGAAGAGACAGTTGAGATATTACAGATACATATTTTTTGAAACTGTTTCATATTTTTCTTATTGGGAAGGTACAAAGGCCTCCTCTTGGCTTTATTAGCTAATACATTCATCAGCTAAAGATTCACTGCTACCTTAGTACAGCACAAATCCTACATTACAGGCGCACAACAAACTCATAAAAACATGCTGAGGCACTCCAGTACTTAATCATTAGCACTGTGGGCGACAAAAGAGACTTACCAATAGTGAGATCGTGGACTGGTTGAAATCGCTTGTCTGTAAACTGTAACAATAAACATGATTTCCCAACACCTAAAAAAAAAAAAAAAGTTTTAAGCAAATTAAAAAAAAGAATCTGTCAAGAACCAATAGAAATTAATTTAAGTGAATGGTACATACTGTTTAAAAATCATTACTAGAACTTGAGATACTAGATTTTGCCCACTTTGAAACATATGCAGCTTTTTCATAACACAACAGCCTTTGAAGTTCCAGAAACATTAAAGTCAAAGCTGTTATTTTCACAAACTGAACAAAAATTAATTCTTCTTCTGAAAAAGTAGTTCTGCCTTTGCTATTAAATGGAAAAAAAAGTTTCATAACAGACCTCAGAAGTATCATTTCACATACTCCTTCCATAGTAACTACAGGTCTTGCTACTCTCCTCAAACCTATATCTGCTTCCTCTTCAGTGCTTGCTTCCAGCTTTCTTCCACACTAACTAGATCCTCAATAACACCTTACTCCCACCTATCTCCTAATTTATCATCAGTACATATATGGCTGGTTACAACCACCATGTGCTGCTGCCCACTGGTTCTCAATACACAAGAACTAGTCCAAGCAGAACTGGCAACAGCTGTGTTCACGTTACAGCCAGCTAGACAACACAAACATTATCATAAGTTACCCTGATTTCTGGTGCAAATGTTTTAACTACTTCACATTACATGGGCACTGGTCAGCAAAGCGACAAGGCAAAGAACTATACTGCAAGGCAAAAGAAATGCATACCAGAGATTTGCATATAGTAAAACTGACCTTTCTACTACTAAATTCAGCAAACTTTTTAGTACAGTTCCATGAGGAAGCAAAGCCTACACAATCTTAAGCACTGCCCACCTGTCATTTTAGTCTTACAAAGTTAAGACCAGTGGCTCTTTTCAGTCAAATCTAACAGAAATAGGAGACCAGCATCTAGTTTTGTCACAAAACAAGTTGTGACAAACTGATGGTATTCCCAGATCAATATCCCAAGCAATGCAGCAATTCCAGTAGTCAAAGACAGTTGTTGGTGATACTACCCCTAGTCTCCTCCCTACAGCATATTCACTCCCAGTTCTCCATATGGCTCAGATGAGATCTTCAGCAGCTTCAGTTTTCTGCTGGGTTTACATACTAATCTGACAAGAAGAGACAAAGCAAACAGAAATGGCCTAATGTGGGGTCAGACAAGCATGAGAGTTAGCTTAAATGAAGGAAGAGAAATGCAGCAGCAAGCAGATCAACAGCTTAGAGTGGCATGGAACGGAAGCCCCAGGTAAAGTTTGCAGCACTGGCTGTACAGATCACTTCTTTGGAGTTCTCTGACTTCTGACAGAAAGCTGTCAGAACACAAGCAGCTTGGAAGCACGTACAGCTTATGTCCAACAAAATTAGTGGACATGAATGAATGGGGGAGAGTGCTGGAAGTAAGAAGCTGGGAGGAAGATGGGCAGAATATTGGAGTTGTAGAGACAAAGAACACAGAAGTAGAAGACATCTTAAAATACTAATACTTCTAACTCACAGAAGACTGTATATATATACAGATAACTTTTAGACCACCAATGGAATAGGGCTGTTCCATCACAGAGTATGAGAGTATCATCACCATCCTACCTACAAAAACAACCTATACATCACACCAGAAATAGAATGGAGAATAGCTTTTGCCATTAACCTCACAAAGTGATTTCAGTATCAGTGGATAAACCAAAACTTCAAACTTACCTAATATTCTTGCAAAAATCTTATAAAAATAAGAAAAAAAAATTAAAAAATCTAATCAACATGACATCCAGTCAGGTGTCCCAGCACAACTTCTCAAGTGGCAACCTGCTGGTTCAAGAGAACACTAGCGCCAGCAAGGATGACAGACAAGCACAGTCCCTTTGATGCAAGTCTCAATCTGGCACAGGATGACTGCACCTCATTACTTCTATGTAGCAGGCCTTTTTAGGAACAGACGGCAGACTGATGGGTTCACACACAGAAACATAAGAAACAATCAGTTTCTGTTTAATGTCATTCCCACTACTTTAGAATCTTCCAACAAAAAATGCCTGTAAGTCTGCAAGTTTTATACTGGTGTTGAGTGAAAAAAAGACATTCAAAAAGTTTGAATGAAGTCGTAGTGCCTGGTAAATTTAGGTTATTAATATTTTATTGCCTACAGTGAGTAGTAATGTTTTAATTTTAGAGTTTCAAGACACTGCAAGTTCACAACAGGAAAGTTCTTATGAGAACAGCTCGTGGTTCATTCACTTCCAGAGCCGACCAGACTGTGCAATCATAGACACAGCCTGGAACCTGGATCAGTAACAGGAGCTGTATATGAACTCCTGAGCAGTTTACCACCTTGTGACATGAACAGATGCTGCAAAGGTCAATTAACAGTTGCATGGCAGATGGTTTAAAGTAACTACACTGGTTAACTCTATGAGAAAAGTGGCTGTTTACCAGGTATCTCATTCACTTAGCAGACTAAACCTTATACCTGAAACGAGACACTCTGGGAAAAATAGCTGAGTATGTCTTATGATATCCAATTGTAGAACACAGAAGGGACAGACTCATTTATTAACTCATTCTCCATTTTTTACTGCCACAATTATTTTAATACAGCTACAGACAAACCACTTCAAGAGAAAAAAAAAAATCTCAGTAGCAATAAAACAAGGAATTATCAGAGCTTGGATACACTTCACCAACAATCACAGTAAACAAAAGCTCCTCCTAAGGAACAAATTAAAACAACAGACTATGTGCTCAGAGAGGAACAGTGTGCTTCTTCGCAAGTGCCTCCTCTAGAATCTCTTTATCACTTCTTAGTACCCAAACGATGGGAAATGGAACTTCTGCTATAGTATTCCCACCATCTCGCTCTGAATTCCAAATCAAAAGCCTGAGTTGGCTCTTTAAATTCTTCTGACTCTCTTAACAGCTTCCTCTTTAGGTACCACTCTGCAGTCAAGTTCCCCAGGCAAAGTTTGCCAGAGCTTTTCTACTGTCCACCTTGGCTCTGCCATGCTTCAACACCTCCCTTCCTTTCATGAATGCTAGTGTTCATTTCACTGCTCAGCAAACCAGAACAGCACAGGGGTAAAGCTAACCTCTCCCTTCCCACTCATAAGGATATGCAATGAGTTAATCCAGCACAAAACTACGGTCATAAGAAACACTAGTATATGCATGAGACCAGGGCTACAAAATACGTAACAAAAGGAAGGGATGTTCTTTTCAGTAGCAGGCTGTACTCATGGCAATTAAAACAGCAGCTCAGCACAGGTGATGATAAAGCTAAGCCATTTAAATAGCTTTTAACAAGAAAGCAGACTTTCCTCCTTATCCCCTTCTAGGTCCTGTGACTCCCAGTGAACAGAGCAAGGAAAGTTTAGTTGTCAGCTGTGAAGTCAGAGATTCAGTACTGTTATCAACAAGAAAATCTCCAGGCTTTCCTTACCACTGTATAAAACTCAGTGTTTCTTCCACTGACATTTGTGTTTAAGGGGTTGACCTGCCTCAAAACTAAAATGCCTCAAAGCAGGGAGAATGGGCTCAGACAATTTTCTTACTTGTTCACGTAAGCACCACTACAGACCAAGAAAAATGACAGAGGAAAAGAACTGCAGCAGGGCCTCATCTACATAGCTTTTGAACACTTTCAGGTACAGTGATTCTACCACAGCCCTGGGAAGTCTGTTCCAATGCCTAACTATTCTTTTGGTGAAGAAACTTTTCCTACTATCCAGTCTAAATCTTCCCTGGTGCTGCTTGAGGCCACTACCTCTTGTCCTACCACTTGCTACCTGGGAGAAGAAACCAGCTACCTCCCTGCTCCATCCTCTTTTGGGTAGTTGTAGAGAGAGAGCAGTAGTAAGGTCCCCCTGACACTTCTTTTCTCCAGACTAAAGCCTCCCAGTTCTCTCAGCCATTTCTCATCAGAGTTGTGTTCCAGACTCTTCACTGGGTTTGCTGCCCTTCTCTGGATCTGCTCCAGCACCTCAATGTCTCTCTCGTAGTGAGCAGCCCAGAACTGAACATAATATTTGAGGTACAGCCTCACGAGTGTCAAGTACGGGGGGAAATCACTATCCTGATCCTGCTGGCCACACTATTGCTGATACAGGCCACGATGTTGCTGCCCTTGTTGGCTGGCTGGACACAAACTGCCTCATATTCAGCAGTCGCCAGTCAGCAAACCCAGGTCCTTTTCCATCAGGCAGCAATGAACCACATATGCTTCTAAACGCATCTGCAAATCCTTCCTAATGTTTTGGCAATATCCAAATAAAAAGATTTTTTTCCTGGTTAACTCTCACAGCAGTCAGCATTCCATGCTACTTGTATTTTACTCTTAAAAAGACCAACTCAATGAAGTTCCACAGCTACCTGCACTGATACAATGTAAAATTTAGGCAGATTTATGGCAATGTTGCTTGAGTACCTGAAAGCCAGCTATGCCATTTCAGGTCTCCTCTGCAATGGAACACTAATTAGATCTTAAAGCAGTTCTGACTACAGAGAAAAGGCTTCTTTTTTTTTTTTTTTTCCTATTTTTTTTTTAAATATATAAAAAATAACCACCAGAATAGAATTAATCCCATGCTCGTAAAACAACTGTGCCTGTAGTACCAGCCAAAGAAAAAGTCACAAAATGTCAATGAGCAATGAAGCAAGCGACGCAAGGGGACAAGAGCTACTGGGCAAAAGGCAGTCTTGCACAGCCAGTTTCTGTAACTGTCATTTTAAGGGACTGAGATCATACTGAAATTCCTGTGTTTAAGCAGATCAAAGAATGTGGAATCACAGTTCAGAGAAGACACGTGCAGGTGTCTTGTATAACTGCAGGGGTTTTTCGTTGGTTTGTTCATGGTTCACATAACCCACTTTGGTTTGTAGCGTTGAAAAGGAAGATGAGCCAAATGTTAACATCTGTCCTCAGCTGATGCTGCCTTACTTTTCTCCTACAGTTTGTTTACATCTAATTGCTGAGTCACCAGGCAGCTGATCCATTTCCAAAGACTCTAAATCAAGTCCAAGAGATACAGGTCTTGAACACTATGGAAATTACAGAGCAACTACATGCAAGACCACTGGTATATCTTCACTGGCTAGAATGCTGTGGCAAACCAACACTGGAATTGAACATGACAGTCCTGATCCACTCAATTTCTACCAACAGAGCAGTGAGTTCAACTGTCTTTGTCTGAGGAACTGTAGTAATACCTAAACTATCATAGTCATTCTGGCAACAAACAAACTGCACAACATAGATTGGCTCTCTAGTACTAACTAAGGTCGATAAGAGATGTTAATAAAAGCAAATCCAACTTCCCCATTATTGGCATGTTTTACTCACTTCAAGAATCATTATTATAGTAGTTTTAATTAACTTCCTGTGGCATCTCAGAATAAAAGTCACAGGAATCAAAACAGACTTGTGAGCTGTTTTCTCTCTGCATTTCTTCTATCTATGCCACTCCTCCCATGTCAGGATCTTAAGCAACCTCAGAAGCGACACACTTCCATTCTGTATTTCACATTTCAAGCAATTGAAATGTGAAAGTGCAGCACAGACCATTACACTGAGGATATTCCATTGTAAAAATTTAATCAGTATACGATCAATGTACCAAAGCAATTGTTTGCTCCCATCTGCAGTGATTATAATCTACTTTAATGATTATAGTTTCTAGAGATTCACCAGAATTGGCCGCCTGTTCTGAAACACTATTTTTCTGAGTTCTTCACTACCACTTTGAATCACCCTGAACGGGCAAACCTCTTCCTACTTCCCCCAAACCTCCTGTTTTTTAACGAACTGTCACTCATATTATCATCTACAGTCTAACGCTTCTAACACAGTCATACCTATGCCCTATTTCTTAAGATTCTCTTGTACTACAGCTACTGCTACTGCAGTAGCCTAGAAAAGCTTCCACAGTTTAAATGTAGGCTTAAAGGAAGGTAAAATCACATAGTAGTTGCATTCATATATTTAACAACCTCACACGTAATGCAACTGTAATGCATAATAATACTCCAGAAACAGATAATTTGTTTCATAGGTATGAAGTACAACTACGCAGACACCCTTAGAATAGCATGTAAAGTGGCAGGTGTGTCATCAAAATTATTAAAGAAGGCACTTATTCAGGTATGAGGAAAGGAAAAAGAAAGATGCACAATACCTAGGCACAACAGCTACCAGATACCAGTTAACAGCTAACAAGGTAACTAACATAGTGAATTACCTTGTCCTGACAACAGCTTGATTGAAGTATGCTACCTATAGCCATGCTATGATGAGGAAGCATAGAATATATTGGCAAAAGGGCGTCAAACAGCAATTCCTATCAGTATACGGTTATGCCTGCAGCATTAATATGCATTATTTTTTGCTACGCAGCACCCAGTGTCAAACAGAATGCAGCAAGGCTTTCAGAAGTAGCAAGCAAATGGGAGGGGAAGGGAGGAGACCCCAGAAGCAACCTGAAGCACCTGGGAATGCAGTGGTCTCCCCCCCAAAAAAAAGCAAAACAACTAATAAAAGAGGAAAGAAGAATTCCTATAAATAGGAAGAGCCAAGGCTTATAATTTTCCTTTGACAAGATGCTTTGACAGAGTTTGGTACAGCATCTCCAGCCAGGGCTGGAAAAGGATCCCTGTGGTATGAACTGAAGATACCTCACAGCAGTTCTGGTTTCACCACAGAACTGCAGACGGCATGTGGCACCTCTCAGGGCCCACCTCAGTAGGGATGCAAATACGGGGCACTACCCAGGTTCAAGTCTGGCAGTGACAGCGTCTCCTTCCTCTCAGCTCCCCATCCCCGATGCCGCAGCCAAGGCCGAGATACAGCCCGGCCTACCCCGCGGCCCGCCAGCCAGGCCCAGGAGGCGGCTGTCAGGCTTCCAGGCCTGCTGCGGGGCCCAAGGCCGGCGGGCGCGGAGCTGCCGGAAGGCAGGCCGAGGCCCCGGGCGGGGCCCAGCGCAGAGGCGGGGAGCGGGGGGAGCCGCCTCTTCTCCCAGAGCCACCACGTCGACGACGCCAGCACTGCGGAAATGGGAGCGGAGCGCAGGGCCCTGCTCTCCTCCGCCCTCCGCCCCCGCCTCTTACCTGTGTCCCCGATGATGATATACTTGAAGAGATACGCGTAGGCCATGGCCGTCCGGTTCCCCGGCTCTCGCTCGCTCCTTCGGGACGCTGTCCCCCCGGCCCCGCTGTCAGGGCTGGCGCTGCGGAGAGGTGGAAACGGTTAACGGCCACCGGCCCACTCCCGCCGGCACCGCTCGCTTCCTCGCTCCCTTCCTCCTACCTCCGCCGGCGGCTGGGTCGCTGCTGCCCTCCCACCGCTGCCCGAGGGGCCGGCGAAGGTAGAAACGGCAGCGGGAAGAGCGGGAGGCGAGAACAATAACAGGCGCCGAACGGCCCCGGACCCCTCCGCCAACGTCACGCACCCACCTCCCCGCTTCGCTCCGCCCCCGACCCGGAAGTGCTGAGGCAGCTGCTGCCCGGCGTAGGGGTGGGAGTACGTCGCTCGGCCCGCCCATAGGGCTGAGGGGTGGTGGTAACGGCCGCGAGCTCGAGCGGCTGCGGGGATCGGTGGTCGGTTGCTGGATGTGATCCCTTCACTTGGCCGGTCTGACGGGGCTTGGGGTTGCTGTTGCTGTTTTTCCTTCGCCTTGGCAGGAGGAGTAAATGACAGGGTTCCCTGTCACGGGAGGCCGGGTCTCGTCGGGCGGGCTGTTGTGGCGACTGGAGCGGTGGCCTCTGCCCCGAGATGAACCCCCGGGACAGAAGGCTGCCTTGAGGGGAGAGGCTGGGGAAAGGGTAATAGAGTCGATGGGGCCTTTGTTAGGCGCTGCAGAGCTCCTGGCCTGCACCAGAGTGAGGGATGCTGAAGAACGAGGATGTGGTAAAACCCTCACACTGCTGGTTAAGATGGTCCTGGCTAAGAGGAACCAGGGAAAAATAAAAAAAAAACAACTTAATCTGAGGCTGCAGAGCCAGCTCTGAGCTAGAGGAGCATCTAAACATAAGCCCTAATGAGCAAATCTGTACAAATTCATCACTTGCAAACTGGAGTTCTGTCTTGGAAAGGGTTTTTTATTGTTACATTTCCATCATTGCTTGTTGAGCCAGGAAGGTAGCCTAATTTCACAACTGTTGTTCAGAACTTTTTACTTTAGAGTGCACATGGGACTAGTGAGTTGGAAGAAACTTCAAGGTCATGCTTCAAGAAGTGTCTCATGTACCCAGACCTTTGGCCCTGGAGCAGACAAAGGTAGCTTGGCTCATGGGTTGGTCACACCAAGGCTAGATCAGATGTTTGTCAGTGGTAGGACATTCCAGTAGGGTGCTGAGGCAGAGGATACTTTGGGGTGCCATTCTACTCCGCTGTTTGTTGGCTGAATTGGTGGGGCTGTTGAAGAGCTGTTCATATTTTCTTCATTTAAACTCACAGGTCTACCATCCTGGTTCTGCCAGTCTGGTAGCTGCTAACTTTATAAAGGTGTTTGCTTGTGGTGCATCAGGTCAACAGCTTGGACAGCACTGACTGACACCATTTCTGACAGGTGTGCATCCAACTTACTCATAGAAGCCTTCAATAAAACTGTGCCAAATCCTATTTTCATATTTCATGACCTGAAACCCAAAATTAAGGTTATTTTTTTATTTTTTTTCCCTGTGGACATGCAGTAATGATAAAAAAAAACGGTATAAAGAAGAAGGGTCTCCTCTACATATCATATCTACTTTCATGAGAAAAAAACCTCATGTTTTCCATGTTCCTTTGCCATCTTTCTCTCTTTTCTTTCTGCCTTGTACTTCTAGTTTCTCAATGTTTTATGTCAAGTCTGGATTCCAAAATGGCAGTTCTCATGTCTGTAACACCAACCTCAAAACAGTTATATGAGTATCTTCAGTCCTGCTCCTCTCTGACTGTGATTGTTTCGCTTTTCCCTAACAGCATCTGAATTTCATTTTTCATCCTAGATCTCTGTTCTAGGTGGTTGCTACCCAAATATACCTGTACATTTCTAAGCACTGTTTTTCCTTTTGCTAAATTTCTGCAATTTTGATCAGATCCACCCAGTTTGTCAAACCTGTTTATTTTTTTCTCTTTTTACTCCATCTCAGCCATTTTGTTACCTGTGTCATTCATGAAAATATCTAAAAGGTCTTGCCTGGGCATGATCAGAGCATTAGAAAGTGTCATGTGAAACTTTCTCCTGGTTTAAAAAGCCTTTACACATTAAAGAAAGCCAATTTCACTGTTATTTTATATATAAGAAGTGAAGTTTAGGTATAAATTCTTGTTAATTAACACCTCTTATCCAGAATGAATTTTCTCAGAGCTCAGAGAAAAACTGGATTTTGCCTTGTTTCCCATGGAAGTTAGGGCTGTGTTTTCACAATGTATTAGGGGTCTGCCTGTGTGTTCCCTGTTCTAATAACGATTATGGAACCTGGCATCTGGATGGAGTAGGGCGCCTCGGCTGAAAGGCTGCAGTTGGGGTCAGCTGTTGAGCCCAGTCCAGAATTCACACACAAATAAGTATTCCTAAGTGCTCCCTCTGCAGGTAAGCCCTTTAGTTGGCGTTCACTCTGTTACTGGTTTGTGTGACCACAGGCACAGGAGATAAAACTGCAGGAAATCGGGCCTTAAGCAAAGAAGAGTTCATCCAGTGTCAGTGAAGGTTGCTGCTAATAGAGACAGGGCAGCTCTGCCCCCACAGACCTCCTCTTTGAACCTCCCGTGTTCTTCTAGCACTATCACGATTATCTGATGAATTAGGGAAAAAGAGTGGTTATTGTTAGTTTTTCCTGTTAGCTTTCAGGCAAATTCATTCTGGGTCCCACAGCCGCTGCAACAAACTAAAATGCTTTTGTCAGCCTTGTCAGATGGATCCCAGCTCTGCCCAGCAGCCCTTACTCCTCAAAGAGAGTCTCATAGTTGTGAAGACTAAAGCCTGTCTTGTTAGACCAGTCACACAGAGAAGTACTGGCTTTCAGGATGAGTCCTCTCCTAACATCTCTCCCGCGGCTTGCAGGATGAGGAACTGAGTGAGCTTCTGTGTCTTTCACATTCTCCTCCAGAGCCCTGCCATCGCTCACGGCATGCTTCAAGTCTCCACTGGTACTAGCAGAGACTCCTACATAATTGAGCAGCAAAGGGTGTTTCCTGGGACTTCCTAAGCCTTGGCAATCTGCCCTCAACATACAAGGGTATTTGATGGGGACAGACTTAAGAGGTAATGTTTTTAAACTAAGAGGGGAGATTCAGACTGTAAAAAATTTTTTACAATGAGCGTGGTAAAATACTGGCACACATTTTACCTGTTTACTGACACAGAGAGTTGGTATATGTGCCATCCCTGTAGACATTCAAGGCCAGGCTGTATGTAGTTCTGAGCAACCTGATGTAGTTGAAGATGTCCCTGCTCCTTGCAGGGGGGGTGGACTAGTTGGCCTTTGAAGGTCCCTTCCCACCCAAACGATTTTATGATTCCATGAGTCTGTGATGCCTTGATTCTGTTTACCTCACTGATAGGAGTTGGTCTTTTAATTTCCAAATTATGTGATTTTTTTCAGGTTTGGTGCAAGCAAAACTGGCTTGATCTGGTTGAATTAAGTCTGATCAGAAAAGAGATTTTTCATTTTGTAAAAGTGAAGATTGCTGATGGGGAGAAAATACAGACTGCCAAATCTCCAGTGAAATGGAAAGTACCTTTAATACCACTGCTTAGCCATCAAAAAGCCTGCTTGACAGGGCCTGACTTGACAGGTCAGGGAGAAGGCAGCTGAGCCTGTTTCCATTTTGGCAGCCTGGGAAGACAGGTAACCAACTTGCTGGCAATCCATGCAGCAGGGCTATGCCTCACTGGCTATCTGGGTGGCTGCTTGAGTTGCATCAGCAGCTGCACAGTGCACAGGACTCTTCTGGTTAGGCAGGCAGCTGCAGTGGTGGGGAAGCTTTACCTGTGCGCATCTGTGCTGTATTTCAGTCAGTTGTAATACTACTGTTGAGGTATTTATGGAATCATGTTTGGTACAGCCTTACATGGATAGCATGCAAGAATTAGTTTTTTTTGCTGTCCCATGCTAAATGGGAGCTAATTTGCTGCTGAATAAAAATGTATGCCTATGATATTGAATGTAAATCTGAGTTGCCTCCAACTACAAATGAATGTGTGTTCCCTGTTCTAATTGATTTTTCTTCAAATTATGTTTAACATACATTTGTTTACATACTACTGAGACATGTAAGTAAATAGATATTATATATTTTTATTTTTACCTCTCAGCAGTCTAAATTTCTGTTTTCCAGATAAATTAACATTTTCTTTTGTTAAGCATTAATAGGTTAATACATGGCTACCGTGGACTCATTCTCATATATTAAAAAAATTATTAGCCAGGAGATATAAAAGAACTAGTGGTTATTCAATATTGAAACATAATTCTGGCAGAGGATTGCTTTGCCTTTCTTTTTTTCTTCTTTTGATGTTCTCTGAAATTATGCATGTTACCTGTTAATGATTTTATAACACATGCTCTTTAGAAATATGATTAAATACTTCGTGAAGACGACAGTGTCGGGATTATATTCTGGCAAATTTGATACACTTGAGAAAGCTGGAGTTTGCTTTTTTTTCTGTCTCAGTTTTTGTGCAAATTTCTGTCATTTATGACTGTGCTAAGTCACTTGGGGTTTATAGAAAAGCCTTAGGCTTTGTAGGATCCTTACAATTAGCAGCACTATTTAGGAAAGAGCTGTGGAGACATCCAAAGCTCTAGATACTCTGCAGAGCAAAGCATTAGACAGGATTTTTTTATGGAAACTAACCCACAAAATCCTAGTGTAACATTTGAATACAGCCATACTTTAATTATTATTTGCATTGTACTATCGTTTAATTGTTAGAAATCAGTCTCTACCTGCTGTTCAGTTTAGCTTACAGTTTTAAATCATTTCTTTCTGTTGTTAAATTATCTATACAGATCACAGATGCTGAGTGGGAAATAGTATTTTCTGATGGCTGGCATTTAATCTGTCTGTATGTACTTTTTCTGAACTTTAATAGTATGCTACAATTTATAATATTTGTGAATTTTAATGATTTTTTGAAGGTTAGATTTGTATTTATGTAAGGAACAAAGCTATGCTTAGTGTATTTTATTAACTGTAAATATTGAGAATGGGACCTCACCTCATGTGGAAATACACAGAACAGATCCTGCAGGAAGGCAGTCAAATGTATATAAATCTCAGTGAATATCTGCCTTTGGAAAAACAGTTTCTAGGTGCCTGTAAAGCACTATAAATGAACAACCCCTTGTTAGCCATCCTGGTTTTTCCTTTATTTATAGAAGAACCAGAATCAGAATACTAAAATTCTAAAAATGGAAATTATGAACATTTCCATAAAAATAATAAATAATTCTCAGAACCTCTGCTTTATCCCTGTTTATTTACCAATGGTCTTTGCCACTGTTATCATTGCATCCTGTTTTTCCTTGCAAATAACCTTGGTTTTCACTGCCTTGCCATAAAAATAAACAGTTTGATAAAACAGCACATGATAAATTTTAATGCACTTTTCCCATAAAAACTGGGAAAACAAAAGGATCCTTGAAATAACCTTGAAACAGCTTACAAACCAACTGAAAAGAAATGTTATTTTTTTCATTTATCTTATTCTCAGGAGCATTGGAAAATGTGTGCTTTGTGTAGCAAGAATCACAAAAGCATGGAGTATTAGTACTACACAGGCAGTGTCAGAGATCCATGTGGAAGCCTACTTCAACTGGCATCAAGGCAAATTTTCAAGATTATTTTTTTTTCTGTTTACTTTAGAGTTTTTCTTAATTTTCTTTACATTTGTTTTCTCAAGCCAGCCTGCTCACATTGTTTTCCAAACTGATTTTTTTTTGTCTGAAAGCATTAAAGTGAAGCCTTTTTATTTTAGTTTTTTTTTTTTCCTTCTTTTTATCTGTCAATGGTAATGATTTTTTTCACTCTCAGCTCTATTGATGTCTTTTGCTGGCTCCAGAAAGTAATGAACTCTCTAAGATCCTAAGTGAGCAGAGTTGCTAAAAGGTTTGAGTTGAGGAAATCTTAGGATCAGCATCACAGAAATAATCTTTTCCCACCAAGATATTAGCAGATAGCTTACCTTACGTATTTGTCTAAAAGACACAATAGCATTGTCTGGTAAATCTAACAAAAAATGTTTGTAGCTAAACCACAGCTAAAATGATGTTAAAAGGCTTTACAGTTCTATTGAAGTTATTTAAAATTTAGCAAGGGAAATAGCACAAAACTAGAGGTTTATTTCTCTTTGAAGTACCCTTCATTATTCATTGCACTGAATAAGCTTCATATTAATTGTCAGAAGATATTCTAACAAATACGTATTTCGGCTCAGTTCATATTCAGTCATTGTTGATGTAGAGGGCAACACATGCTTCCGCGTGTATCTTCCTTCATTGTAACTGAATGGCTGTAACTGGTTGTGAAAGTTATAACAGTGCATCCTAGAAAGGCAAAAAAAACCAAGAGAATGAGCTATAATGGAGCAACACCACCCCACCTTCCACCCTCTGCCCTGTCAGCTTGCATTCATTTCAGCTGGCAGATTATTAGGTGTTCAATTTCTACATGTTTATGGAGAATATCTTGTTGGTTTGATCATGAGATGTCAAGTAGTACAAATGCATATAGAGAAGAGCCCAAATTAATTTTTCCATGAGTACCAATAATCTGGTAGGTCTTCATGCCATATACATGAACCCAGCTGCATGATGGGGAAAAGCAGAGCTGTTCCTGAGGACACTACAGCGTAAATTCTTTCTGTGTTAGCAGTCAGGCCATAGGCACCTTCTCTCCGCTGTATATACTCTGTATTGTATTACATACAGTTAATCTTGACCTACTCAGTAAATGGGGTGCTCCCATGGTGCATCAGACTTACTATGCTGAAGGTATGGAATAAAGTTCTGACACATATTGGAAATGCAACTTGGCACAGAAAGAAATGAAACAGCCAACCATCCCAGAAAGGTATGGCAGAACTAATCTAATTTGTGTGAGTTAGAGTAGGTAGAGGACAAAATATTTGTATCCTGGTGACTCAAAGCAGTTATCTGAAGTGAAAACAGTAAAAATGTATAGTTCCTCTAGTATAATATCAGTTGAAGCAAAGAGAAAACAAAAAGAAAAGCTTATGACAATAAAAATATTTATATCCAATTAAAATGGAGGAAATGATGCAATATCCAATTTAGATTGTAGAATGTCACGAATAAAATAAAAACAACTGTTTTGGAAAAAATTATGTTGCTTACAATAGACCTTGAAAAGAAGAGAAGAGAAAGGAAAGGAAAAGATAAGTACAGATGAATTATACAAATGGACTGGTTTCCAAAACAAAGGGGCCATACAGAGATTCATCGGCTTGTTAACATTTCCTAGTAAATTAATCCCTAATATGTCTGAAGTAACTCTGCTTCTTTTTCCGCTTTTATTGGAAAGAAAAATAGAAATTAGGACCTTTTTGGGGCATGAACTGGATGGATTTGATGAACATTCTATCCACTCTGTGGTTTATTCTTTCGCATTTCATCTGAAGTTGAATTTCCTGTCAGTTACTTGCATTTAAATTGTGAAAAAGAAGTATTGAAGGTTTCATTGTACTTTCTTACATGAAAATTTTGTTGTAATGGCACAGAATTTTTTAATTTGCTTTACTTAAGCCAATCTGGAACATGGAATTATCCCATTGTTTGGAATAGTTCAGTAGTTCAGATTTGCAAGCTCTAAGTTTACGAGCGTCTCTTAAAACGTGCAAACATTTTATCCTGCACCTCAGATAAAGATCAAGTAGGTATAAATACTATACTTGCAGAAAGCAGATGCTTGACCTTATGTTCTGAAGTGAGTAAATTCCATACATTTTTGTATATATAAGTTGAGCTCTCCCTTTTCTGCCAGTTACAAAGGTCTAATTGATGCTTAGTAATGCATGAGATCTAGCTGAGTTTTAAAGAAAAGTATACTTGAACTGACAAACCAACCAGTAAGAAATAGCACTTTCCTAAGCCTCATCTTAAAGTAATTACTTTCAACAGAATTGAAATTCCGCTCCTGGGAAAAAAAAAAAAAGAAATTGGAAATTGAATGCTCATGAGTGCAGTTCTTTGAGAGGAAAATACATTACCTATTATATGTTTAACAAATTACTCTGATTAGTACCATGTTTGATAAACAGAAGTTATATCAATCCAAAGAAAGCTGTGATGTGGTGTATATACTAGTTTATATTTAGGGTAAATGTGAAACAAAATGTTGTGCTAGAGAGGACGCAAAGCGATTTTGACTAAAGTGCTACCAGAGACTGGAAGACATAGATGTGTCTTTGTAGCATTAAAGCACACTAGAAATGTACATGTTGTGTAACAGGAATAGATGGGAATAATAACATTATTTCACAAGTTTACTGTCTTTAAAATTGACACAGAGAGATATCATTCCCCAAAATCTACTTCAACTTTTATTCTTCATGCATATAAACATTAGACATTTAACGTTACTGTTAAAGCAGCAACCATGCTTTCAGGAAATAAATAGAGCTGTCCACAGTAAAGCGTCCTTGACATGATTTTGTCATGTGTATTATCTTGATTTATGAGAAAAATCTTAATCTCTGTCAGAAAAAAAAACATATATTCCTTGTGCAGCTCTTTTGAAAATACCCAGTGAATGGTATTTGATATTTCTTTGTGTCCTCTCTCCAATCTTTCTTACTGTTTAAGAGCAAGCATTTTCAGGGTTACACTAATACTTCTTTCAAACCTCTGCCTCTTCATGAAGTGGTGCAATAAACTTCACACCATGAAGAATACATTGCAGAAAACAGGAAACACTTTGTGAGTGAAAAGCCTTAAAAAAGTGACCAAGTACTGCAGATTTCAGTTACAGCTGATGAACTTGGCTCAGTGTATATTTAGCATGGCTTGAATTAGACTACTGACTAAGAATTTGAATCTATTAAAGTCAGGTAAGCCTCTGGCAAATTTCCTGAGGTTCTGAAACAAGACCGGATTTTAGACTTGAGTGGAATGGTTTAAATGCATTTGGCTATGACTGAGGAACGACTGCTGCAAAGAAGGCGCTAAAAGGGCAAACAGTCCCTCATCAGGGAAAGCTACCTTGTGGAAATGTTTGAGGAAAGGAAATGTGAGTGCTCCAAAGCCCTCTTCCAATGGTAGAACAAGGTCAGTTAGAGTTTCTCAGTCCTTTTTCCTCAAGACAGAATTGTGGAAGGGGATTGGAAGCTTAGTACAATACTTTTGTTATGATAGAGAAGCACAGAATGGGAGAGGAAGGAGAACTTAAGAATCATTTAAGCTCATAAGAAACTGCAAACCTAAGAAAAAAACTTTTTCTAGAGTTGCTAGTAACCACAGGTAAGAGGAGCTACTGGAATCAGAGTGCAACGATCCATTATAGCAGTCTAAGTATCAGGCTTTCCCAAGATTTGAAATATGGAAGAGATACTTCACTGAATAATTTAGCTCCTTTAACTGCATGGTTTGCAGTGCAATGAAAACATTTCCTAGAGCTGCAGTTACTCCAGGAAGGTTAAGAATAGGCTGTGGACTAGTTTACATGACAGCAGCGTCCATTGAGAAACAAAGGAAATAACTTAAAATAGCTTCTTTTTTGACGGGACTGAACTTACCCTCAAAACCTTAACAGATCCTGAAGGTTTAAGCTTGCTGTAATGATGAAATTATATTCTCTAAATGTTGGAACAGTCAAGAGTTTAAAGCAGCATAACACCTCCCCAGAGATGCTTTTTGGCTCACCTCCTTTTCCTGGCATGTTAAGTGATACTGGAGCTTTAAAAGAATTACTGAGAGTTTAAGTGGCAAGAAATTTATCTGTGAGCATCATGGGGTAAAAAAACAGCCTTGGCTTTGCACATACTAAACAGTGATGTCTGTCTCCCAACTAACAGCCTGTTCTAGGTATTGCTTTTTTTTCAATTTGCAATGTCTTCTATTTTCAGTTAAATAATTAAAAAAGTTGTGTGTATAGAAGCTGACATACACTCTCACAGTTAAGGTGCCAGGAATTTGAATTAAAAGAGATGAGAAACAGTTTATATAACTAACTGTCGTGGTTTAAGGCTCTCAAACTCACGCAGTTGCTCTTTCACTCACTCCCCCCTCTTTCTTCCCCCAGTCCCCGGGAGATGGGGAAGAGAATCGAAAGAATGTAACTCCCACAGGTTGAGATAAGAACAGTCCAGTAACTAAGGTATAACACAAATCACTGCTGCTACCACCAACAATACAAGAGAAATACAAGGAAAGAGTACAACAGCTCACCAACCATATGCCCCTCCTGACCATGCAGTGTACCCCACCTTCCGAGACTCTGCTCTCCCTTCTTACATCCCGGTCATGACATGCTGTGGTATGGAATACCTCTTTGGTCAGTTTGGTTCAGGTCCCTGTTTCTGCTTCCTCCTGGCTTCCTCCCAGCTTCCCCTCCTCCCTGGCCAAGGATGAGGCTCAGAAAGTCCTTGGTCAGACAAAACATTACCAAGTGGTAACTGAAAACACTGGTGTTATCAGCGCTGTTTGCAGGCTCAAAATCAAAAACACAGCGCTGCATCAGCTACCAAGAAGGAGAAAAATGACTGCTGCTGCTGAACCCATGACATTGTCCACCCCTTATTCCATACTATTCACGTCATGCTCAGATCCCTTATTTTCAATATACTATCACATGCATATATGTACACAGAGAGAGAGAGAGAGAGAGAGAGAAAGAGAGAGAAAGATCATCCTTTAGTACATGGATCAATCCCTATAAGGCTGCTGAGTCCATTCGATCCGTAACGTCAAGCTCCATCTCCTGTAGCAGTCCTTCAGAGCAGGGGAGGCTGTGTTCAGTGTTTGCACTTGTGAATAACCTGGGCAATAGTGTCCATTGCTAAGTCCACCCCTTGATCATGAGTCCGTCTGTAAGCTGCATCTCTGCCCTGATGGTCTGAAGTGTCATGGGCCCATCAGACTCAAAATAATTCACCCTCCCCTCCAGCAGTTTCTGCAGTTTGTCTTTTCTGACTCTTATACAGCTGCCTTCCATCTCCAATGCTTCCAAAGCAGTGGAGGGGCCCAGAGGACGAGATACTTGACCATACTGTCCTACACATCCTGCCACTCATGACTGTCCAGCCTTGAGGAAATTCTCTTGTCCTTGCTTCATGGTAGTCTAATCACAGACAGCGTCCACACCCCACTGCTTAACTCTCGGGGCCAGACGAAATGGTTGTGGATAAAACACACTCTGCACACATGCCAGCATGGTGATCCCCATCAAAATCAGCAGGCAGGTCTCAAGGGTACCCAAAGGCCGTTCAAACCCTTCAGAACTCTCAAATGAGGCTGCTGTACTTGTCACTGGGACTGGTGTAGCTGCTGTGCTTGCCGGCTCTCCTACCACCAGCTGCTCTTTGTCTGAGTCCAGATCTTCCTCCTCTGCCTTGCTGGGAAGTGCTGCGCGGTCTCCTGCATCCTCAAGGGGCTCTGCAGGTGGCTGCTGGGGAATGTTCTTGGGCGCTGCAGAGCTTGGCTCGGCTGTGGAGCTCGGCTCCTCCACCGCCCACTCCTGCTGCTTGGCAGCCGCGGAGCTGGGCTCGGTTGGGGAGCTCAGCTCCTCTGCCACCCACTTCCCGGCCTCTTGATCCCCCGGGCCGTCCTCCTGGGCCATTTCAGCCACCGGAGGCTCCCGGGGTCACTCCCCATTGGCTCCCCACAGCCTCGTGAAGACGGAGGCGAGGACGAGGGCCAGGATGGTGAAGAACAGCTGAACTGCCAGGTACAAGTCCACATCCATGTCCACCTCCTCCTGCTGCTGGAGCCCATCCGTATCACAAGCCATTCCAATAAAATACAATGAAACAAGAACCCTAACCCAAAACCTATATTGGAAAAATGATTAAGATAGCAAATACCAGCTGTAAGAAAAGTATCATATGCTGAACCTGTGAGAACCAGAGCAACAACTCTGAGAGCCAATAAATTAGCATTGTGATGAGTGGTTATTAATCCTGTCGTTATCTCAACCCTTCATGCCCCATGTTGGGTGCCAAAAAGAACTGTCATGGTTTAAGGCTTTCAAACTCACACAGTCGCTCTCTCACTCACTCCCTCATCTTTCTTCCCCCAGTCCCGGGGGGATGGGGAAGAGAATCAAAAGAATGCAACTCCCACAGGTTGAGATAAGAACAGTCCAGTAACTAAGGTATAACACAAATCACTGCTGCTACCACCAGCAACAATACAAAGGAAATAAAAGGGAAGAGTACAACAGCTCACCAACCATATGCCCCTCCTGACCATGCAGTGCACCCCCTCACCTTCTGGGTCTCTGCTCTCCCTTCTTACACCCTGGGCATGACGTACTGTGGTATGGAATACCAATTTGGTCAGTTTGAGTCCGGTCCCTGTTTCTGCTTCCTCCCTGCCTCCTCTCAGCTTCCCCTCCTCCCTGGCCAAGGATGAGGCTCAGAAAGTCCTTGGTCAGACAAAACATTACCAAGTGGTAACTGAAAACACTGGTGTTATCAGTGCTGTTTGCAGGCCCAAAATCAAAAACCCAGTGCTGCATCAGCTACCAAGAAGGAGAAAAATGGCTGCTGCTGCTGAACCTATGTTACTAACTCAGGGCTAAGCAGTGCAACTACAACTCCCTCGAAGAAGCCTAAATATTTGAGATGATTGTATGTATGAATATTAGCTGCATGGAATTTTTCCAGGCTTTGCTTCTGTAAATAGCAGCTATAGTAACCCCTGTAGTTTAGACTTGAGCTTATTCCTGCTTTACTGTAATTGTTTTATTACCAAAGAAAGCAATCTGAATCATATGATGGCTTTTAAAATCTAAATGCATGGAAGTTGTTTTCTACAAGCTACCATTTCAGTCTTTGAGTACTCTTGCTAACTGTAGGAAGGAATACTGAGATAACCATTAAAATCCTTCACAGCGCAGCTATATTTCGGTGCTTATGGTAGTTTCATGCTCCAGAACATAGAGATTCTTTCCTCAAACCATGATTTATGGTTAGCATTGTCAATACCTCAGATGTTAAATCTGAATGTAATATATTTCATTTAGCACAATATTGGCTTTTCATTGTTTCCACGGTCAAACACTGCTGACCACTAACTTCAAGGAGCCATGTTTGTGTCCTCCTCCTCAAATGCACAGAAATTGTCAAGGTTATCTAGGTGTAGTTCCTTCAATAAATATGAAGGCTGATATGCATTTCAGAACAACGTTTAATCTTTGTTTCAGGATAATTTAATTTAGTCATAAATGTTGACAGTTATTCTGAAGTACATTGTTTTGACATTGCGTTTCTTCTTGGTATTTGGAGAGTCTGCTTTGACTCATTTGGAAGGAACCTTGAGGAAGGTCAGCAGTCATGGCTGAAATATCACTTTCTTGAGTGCTTGTCAAAATAAACAATTTAGGCTAGCATAAGTTATTGAAGTCAGTGTTTCTTTTGCAATATTCTATGTAAATTGAGAGGCCTATATTACAAAATTTACTTTTGTTATACACAAAGAAGTTTCAAAGTCACTTTTACCGTGCCCCCCAATCACATCTTCCTGGTTAAATAATGTAGAAGCAGCAAAGAAGCTTATTACTGCCAGCTTCTTTCTCTCCAAAACATCATTTAAAGTGGGATTTGGATATTTTTAGAATGGAGGATTTAAATTTGCTTAGGCCATATCATGGAAGGTTGGCTTAAGAAATAGGACATCAATTTGTGACTTGAATTCACTGTTGTACCACAGATTTGCTGTTGACTTGGTAAAAAATATGGTTGTCACTTTCTTGGATTACTCATGTATTGTCAAGATCGATATAGACTGAAAAGCTCATATATCATAGTAATGGGGGCAATACAAGCATGTTAGATATGTAACTAATTGAAACTAGATAATTTAATAGAAAGCATGTACTTCCGTAACCATTGTCTACTGGGATTCCCCAACTGGAATGACCAAGTGTCTGTTTATATTTGGGCCAGGTTAGCAATGATATTTTGATCATGGTTAGCTGACTCAAGATCATTTTTATCATCAGTAAGACATCTTACTGTACTGTTGTAGAATGTTATCCCAGAGATAGATGTCTCTCCTGTTATTTATGTTATTTATATAAACATTCTTAGTCTTTGGTATTGTCTATATAAATATTCTTTATATATGGGATAAAGCTGCATTAGCAACTCTTCTGAATTTGCTATGAAAACAAAACTCTGTAACAACTCAATTCAGTCTTTCACTTAGAAATAGTGATTAAACTTATCTTCTCAAAAATTTTATCACTCTTGTGATAGGTAGTGAATTCTCGTTACAATGCTGATTTATTTGCTCTCAAAGTTCTGGCTCTGGTTCTCGCAGGCTTGGCGTATGCTACTGTACTTACAACCAGTATTGCTTATCATATTTCTTTTCAAAAGTGGGGTTTTGATGAAGTTTCTTTTTTTTATTGTACTGCATTGCACTGACTTGTGATACAGTAGATTCAGTGATCATGGAACTGACCCGGTTTTTGTTA
>JASSUY010019847.1:0-33008 GCA_032466535.1 Forpus xanthops
TCCCATTTCCCCGGGACTGGGGAAGAAAGAGGGGGGAGTGTGCAGAACTGTTTGAGGGGGGCCTCAAACCACGACAAACAGCACAAACCAAAACTACATCACCGTCTTCATTTGATTTCTATTTCATCCTTGGTTGTATTCTTCCTGCATGCACTTCACTTTCACTGGAAAAGATCTGGTTTGGTTTCACAAACACATCATGCCAGCCAACATAAGGAACTCAAAGATCCTTTTGTACATTTCACCTCCTGTTTTTTCTTCCTCCTGTCCCTAGCAGACAATATGTAGTCATTGAACATGACTTAGCAACTGAAAATGTTTCAGTTAGTGTGTGAATTCTTGCTGTTTGCCTATGAGCCAATGAGGTACAGGAACATATTTTTACCATGCTAACTAGATAAATAGGAATTAACGAGTCATTAATTTCAGTAACTATTGGAGATTTTTAAACTTTGGAAAGTAATGTACAAATATATGCAATTAAAAATTGTGCAAACAACAGTACCACATTGCAGCATTAGTAGAACCATGCTCAAAGATGTCTGACCAATGCTGATCAAGCACAGCACAAATTCCTTAAAGAACAGAACTTTACTCTTACCAGGATTACATACAATTAGACCATTACACTCTTATGCTAACCACCACTTCCCATGATTTCCTGCCTCATGTACATTAAAAGGGACTGTCTTTTACAAAGGTGTACTATTTTGATTTACATACTTACTCCAAGTAATATAAAGTTACTATGACCACAGAAGTCTGCTCTAATAATTTATACCCTATGGTTAATAATTTATGTCTAGTTCACAGTTTGAAATTCATGGGCTTTCAGTGCATTGTTACAAATTAGTGATGCGTTTCACTGCAAGTCCAGCATCCCATCTTTTCTTGCTATGTAGACAGTTACATAATGTCAGCAAGTTGTTAGTAAACCTTCGTCCTACTATAATGTGTAGAAGTCATATAATTTCTTGATTTTAGAGGAGTTTTCTGTACCTTATTTCTCCTACTCCCTCCTAACACATCTCAGGTTCTTCAGCATTCTGTTTCAAGACTAACAATTTTTTATGTAGTTGCATTATTACAACAGTAGAAGTACAGACATTGTCAGATGCTTTAATGTAATTCAGTATTCTTTACTGTTGAATTATAGCAACCGATTTTGCCTCTCTTAGCCCCTGATAACTGGCTTAATTTAGATCCAAGATTAAGTCCATGCCTAAGCTTGGGATCATCCCTTTTGTAAACTTCAGCTGGGCTGGTTATATTTTCATCCAACTTGAAGACAGAGTGCTGAGGTTTTTTCTTAAGCACTGTCTCACGAGCCTAGAGGGAAGCATTGAGTGACACTACAGAAAATGTATCAGGGAAAAACAAAGTAAAGAACAAGAACTAGGAAGTTTTGAATGTCTGAATGTCCAAGCCTACATTTGAGACAGATATTCTGGTGAATTACCTCCCCATTTCCAGAAACTAATTTTTTTACAGATAAAGCAGTAACATAGAAATTAAAAAGTTCTTCCATCTGAAAGTGATTTGCTCCTTCACATCCCTAACGCATATGCATTTCACTCTTCCCTACCCAGAATACAAATTAGCATTTTACTATGAAAGCTTCACTTTGTTTTATCCTGCCCTTTATTACTGTGCATGTGGAAGCAGAAGTCCTGGAGTTTCCAGTCTGTCATTAAGGGGGATGCTGAAACAAAGATATAAATAATTCAGGAAAGAAACAGAAAGCAGCTAACAAAGGATAGTTCACAGAAATGGATGATATTAGGAGCTCACTGCAGTACAATATACTTTTATCAGAGGAAAAGGTACAAAAGTTCTGCTTCTGTTTAAAAGAATATATCTTTATTTTCTCTAAGCTACTTAAAATACAGCACAATATAACTGTAAGAGTTCAAAAACAGCCATCATGATCTTGCAGAACTTGCACTCAAAAACAGAGGCAAACAGATCGGAAAAATTTAAGTGAGATTTTTTCATGCTCAAGCCTTCAGCCAATGCAATTCAGCAAAAACATGCTACAAGTCTTAGAAAAAAGCTTCTTCTCTAAAGCCTTTGGATATACTCACTTCTGCTTGACCACTCGAAGTAAAAAAATCCATTCAAGTCAGGAAAAAATATACAATGTTAAATACATAACTGCAAAGGGATCTGCGAACTTCGTATTGCAGATCAAACCACAATCACTTAGGCATTGCAAGAGACTGCTTTGACCTGACTAAAAATGCAAGAAACAACTCCACATCACTCCCTCCTTTTCCTGCTGTAATGCAAGCCAAACACTGTCATATTCATCAAGTGGCAACTATTAAGCCTTCAATAACACTTTCAATCGCTGGTTTGATGAGGCTTTGAGCAACCTGGTCTATTGGAAGGTGACCCTGCCCACCTATCAGCGGGATTGAAGCCGTACAATCTTGACAATCCCTCCCAACCCCAACCGTTCTGTGAAAGTGACAGAGCTGAAAATAGTTGATGATTAACCAAAGAGAGAAAAAAGTCTTTCTTACAGCAGCAGTAAAAAATAAAAATTTGCTATTTACCTAACAGTTAATAGTAGTAGCATGGCTGCCACAATAACTTTCTGTTTCCAGCCTGATCTTTTCACCTTAATACCTAGGCTGTAACTGAATCTTGGTTATTACCATGTTATTTGCAGCACATTGTCTGTTGTACAACTGTCTACCTCCTTCCAAAACAAACTATCCACGCTATATGTTGAAAAGTCTCCTTATGAGCAATTCTATTTCTCCTTGTCATCTTCAGACTAGCAAGTAAGATGCTTCTCCTTGGGCAGTCATCTAAATAGTACTTAGAATCTTAATTTAAAAAAAAAACCACAAGTTTAAGAGGATAAAACTTGCTACCCAAGAATCCACTGTTGCACTCAAAGACCAACCAATACAAACTTAGTGTCACTATAAAAAATACATTTAAATAATTTGCAGAAGTCTAAGACAGCAAAATGAAAGGTAAAAAAGTTGATTTCCTTCTACCAGACAACTATTTCACATACTGAATATCTAATAAGAAAATACAAGGGTTACCTTGCATTGCAAAGCAAACAGTTTACAAAGTTTTCAAGTGGTTTGTAAATTCAAACTTCCTGGATTGTCCTCCCTCTGGTCAATGAGCTATTTCTTGTTTAAGCAGGTGATTGAGAGGCTGGTTTAGAAGTCAGAAATATCCTTGACTGGCTGGCTCTCCAGCACCAATAAAATACAACGCTCTCCTACAGTGAAGTTCTCTGTTCTTATGACTTTGAGTAGTTCCTCTGTTCCTTTGCTGTACATATTTGAAAAAGCTTCTCATCGTCTTCATATTCAGAGCAGAACAGTTTTTTCTGCCTCTTTTGCATGTTGTTAATTTCTCTCAGTTGCCAAGTTGCTTTCATTTCCAAAAAAGAAAAGCAAGGACAAGACCTTATGTCAGGCTTTTACTTCTATTAAATCTTCACAGAAATAAAAGCAAATAAATAGATAATTAAGGTGTTTTAGTAATCAGATTCAGTTGTAAAGGCATATTTTGAACATCACATTGTACTATCTGCATTTAGTACAGGTCCGGAATTCCTCCAGTGAAGACAGTAAGACCATGGAGATTTTGGATCAATAAGCAGTGTGTTTGAGCCATTTATCATAGCCTATAAAGAGTCAGAAGCTTTGTCCTGGGTTCAGCTGTAACATCTATTTTTCTGCTTCTTAGTAGCTGATGCAGTGCTGTGTTTTGGCTTTAGTGTGAGAACAACGCTGATAACACACCAATGTATTTATTTGCTGCTAAGTAGCGCTTACCCTGGCCAAGTCTCTCATGCTCTGCCAATGAGGAGAGGCACAAGAAGCTGGGAGGAAGCAAAGACAGGACACTTGACACAAACTAGCCAAAGGGGCACTCCACACCACAGCACATCACACCCAGTATAAAAACTGGGGGGCAGTCACCTACAGGGACTAGATCACTGCTTGGGTCAGGCTGGGTATCATTTGGCAGGTGGTGAGCAATTGTATTGTGCATCACTTGTGACTGTAGGTTTTGTTTTGTTTGTTTTTTTCCTTTTCAGTTTTTTCTTTTCTTCCCTTATTATTTCCCTTATCATTATTATTAGCAATGCTTTTGTATAATGCTGTAGTTACTGAAGTGTTCTTATCTCAATCTATGGGGTATACATTCTTTCAGTTTTCCTCCATAGCCTGCCCAGAGTCAAGGGGAAGAAGGGGGGTAAGTGAGCAAGCAGTTGCATGGCTCTGAATTACTAGCTGGGCTTAAACCATGATGAGCATGGTCCCAGAATTTCATTAAGTAACACAGTTACATTAATAGGAAATGAAAGAAAAAGTTTTTAAAAGGAAAACCATGATACACCATGTTAGAATAAAACCCTTTGACTAATTTAGCCTTGGAACCATAAAGATTGGTCTCAAAATCCAAATTTATTCCGTCACCAGAAAAAAAAAAAAAAAGTCATTTCAGAACTGCAGCCCTGTACCCTCTTGGTTCTACACAGCATCAACATGTTTGTCAAAGCATCTTCTGGCCAAGCTGGCAGCATGTCAAAAAGGACAAAATCATAGTGATGATCAGAAAGTGGAGAACAGTTTTATTGTGTCTTGAAAGAATTTTAATGCAGGACCAAGTGGGCTTCTGTCCTCATCACAGACTACAGTCACACAGCAGCAGCAGCACCACACATTGATATGCTAGTCACATCCTACTCTCCATCCATCCAGAGACTGCAATCAGGTACCTGATAATAATGCAAGTCACATCAGCTAGACTGCTGCAGCTATGAACTGATTCATGCTGGTGCCTTGATGCAAATAACAAGGACACCAGGGCCAGAAGACGTAGGATCTTGTCTTTATAATACAGATGCTGGTTTTGAGAGAGAACATTCCAGTCTCTCTTTTCTTGCAGGTACGCAGTGTACCTACATTCTGTCTCTTAGCCTCTGGCTGAGTGATGGCACTGTGCAACACATTAAGAAAAAAAAAATGCGGTGAAGTGGTACTGGGGAAACAAACACAATTTAAACGCTCAGCTGCTACTGTGTTTTCAGTGCTGTGGCACTATTTCTTATTGCAAATGATGTGTTTTCCCATCATTTCAGCTACCAGGTAAAAATTTTTCCAATAGCCTTGAAGCACTGAATATAAAGAACAGGTTAGTCAGATGCACTTAAACCGATTACTGATCAAAGAAATAACTCTCTTACATTAGGCAGGCATTTCTGGGGTTTTTACCTCTTCAGTTGTCTCACTACAAATTCTATGGAAATTTTATATGTAAGTAGGTGTAATTTGAAAGTGAAACAACAGTTAAGCCATAACAATACTAATTCCTAAGCTAACATATGATATTTGGGTTTTTTATTTATTTTTCTGGCATTCCAAGAAAGTGTCAGTGCCTGTCCTGGGTTCAACAGTAGCTGTCATTTCTCCTCCTTCTTAGTAGCTGATGCAGTGCTGCGTTTTTGACTTTCAGCCTGGGAACAGTGCTGATAACACCAATGTTTTCAGTTATTGCTTAGAATGTTTACTCTGACCAAGGGCTTTCTGAGCCTCATGCTCTGCCAGGCAGGAGGGGAAGCTGGGAGGAAGCAGAGACAGGACACCTGACCCAAACTGACCAAAGAGGTATTCCATACCACAGTATATCATGCCCAGGTTGTAAAAACAGGGAGCAGGAACCCAGAAGAGTTAGTTCAGGGCTTGGTAACAGGTGGTGAGCAGTTGTATTCTCTTTCCATGTATTTCTCCTGTCATCATTATTACTGGTGGTAGCAGTAGCAGTTTGGGTTATACCTTAGTTACTATATTGTTCTTATCTCAACCTGTGGGAGTTGCACTCTTTCGACTCTGCTTCCCATCCCCCCAGGAGCAGGGAGGAAGAAAGAGGGGGAATGAGTGAGCAAACTACATGATTTACAGCTTAAACCACCACAGTGCCAGATCATCCCATAGAACAATCCTGATGTACACCTTCAGTACACTCAGTAGAATAAAGAGTAAATTGAAGCAGCAGTGACATAAGGTACTGTCAAGCTCCACTTAACTGCAAATACTGAGTAGGAGGGTACAATCATTTAATTTCCCCCATCCCATCTTATTTTATTTTGCCCAGATTTTGCACATGCAATTTGGGATTAAATGTATTTACTGGTACTTTACCAAAGAAACATTTTTTTTTTTTTTGACCCTGAAAAGTAACCCCTTTCTGGTTTTTATCTTCATTCTTTTACTTTAATTCAGTAAAAATGAAGTTTGAAAGAAATTGGAACAAGCTATAAGAGGAAATGACTAAAATAATTTCAAGGAATCAACATTTTAGTATTCATCTTAATCTACACTACATTCTTTTCCTGAGCAGCCAGTGAGATGTAGCCACTATGCATACACATAAACCACACATTTTTGAAGGTATGACGAGAATACATGTTTCCAAAGCAGCCACAGCAACATTAATGCAAGCATTGACACTACTGCTGCTATGCAGTACATCTGATTCACAAATCTTCCACCAAGACTCACCAAGCACAGCAGCTCCATGGGATCAAAATATTTACATCTCATAAGGTAAGGATGGACAGACCTCTGCAGGAATAAACAACTGATTTTTTTTTTTAACTTTTCTAACATATTAAGTGGCAAGATGTTAACCACAAATAAATATTTTAACTGAAATCTTCAACAAAAAAGCATACCTGAGTCATGGCAGAACACCCAACCACAGACACTGGAAAATTAACACTAACATCGATGAATGTATTACATCACCCCTCCTGGCCAAGCAACAACCCCTCTGAATACTGTGCAATAAACATGATTGGTGAGTATAAGGGGGATCTTCTGACACCAATGGCAGCCTCAGTGTAGCATATTAACAGAGGAAATACTATTATCTCCCATGACCACTTTTCTATAGAAAATACATATGAAATTATTTATTTTCATAACTCTGTAGAAGCCTGTGGACAAAATGCTGCTTATCAAAGGGAAAAGCTTTCTGTTCAGGAAAAGTATGTTTTTTTCAAATTCACAATGGGGCCACTGATGACAGCAGATGATTACAGCAGATCCTCTACCACTCTAGTAAACAGAAACAGAAGCTGGTGAAACATCTAAGATAAGATGCCACAGACTGCAGAGAATCAAGATCAACAGGCACACACAACAGGCTCTGACAGTGGCATAATGATCTTTCAAGTCCAAAAGTCAAAGTTTTATCCACACAAAACCAGAAAAAAAAGAAGTCAAACTCTTATTGTCAGACTTGAGTCCATCTTTAACACACAGTAGGACCAGATTTCTTTTTCTAAATCTACATGCCTGAGGACTTCGACATAGTGACAGACGTCAACTGAAAGCCACTATTCGGTTTCCTAGTTTGGCTTCTGGGAGTCAATTCTATGGATGTGTGGGTTTGCACGGCAAAGTTTTGTTAGCTGGTGGGGGCGGGGAGAGGATGTTGGCAATTTGTTTACAATATGTCACATGGAAAAGACATGGGGTAATGAGTACAAGTTACTCCTAGGAAGATTCAGGTTGGACACAAGAAAACTTTTCACAATGAGAAAATTTAGCTATTGGAATAATCTCCCAAGGGAAGTGGTGGTTTTTCCAACATCAGACACTTAAGATTCATCTGGACAGCGTGCTTTTACAAGGAAGTTTGGACCAGATGATCCTTGAGGTCCCTCCTAACCTGATATTCTCTATACCTCTATGAAACAGTTTGAGAACACATTTCATTTACATCTTCCTAGTAACATCCCATTACTAGCACTTGCAAAGCAGTTTACTTAATGAAGCCTCTGCTATCAGCAAGCAATTGAGAGCCTGCATTCAGCCATCAGAGTTTTACTTGGTGTTCTCAAGGATCAGCTGGAAATACAAGCAGTTGTGAAAAAACTGCATAAAGAAAAAAAGAAAAAGTCACCAAAACTACATTTATATGCTGTAATAATAAATCCATTCTCAGTACACTAACGCTTTTTCAGCCCTCATTCAGAAGTACTAATGCACAATGAAACATTCTTTTCTCTGTATGAAGCACGAAAAAAAAATCTGCAAGGAGGACACAACAAGGAGTCTATAATCACTTTAATATTAACCAAATTTATTTTCCAAATTTTGATAATATCAAACATACCTAACTCAATATATATTGCAGAGTGATTAGAGAGTATGAGTGAAGTTACAGAATCCTTCCCTAATAATTCAATGAGGCAAGGCCACTACAAACACAACTTGGAATGAGTTTAGAAACTTCAGTTTACTTTCGGAAACACACACAGCTGAACTAGTACAAAACAGTGAACAAACAGATAAAAAGTTTCATTAAAATTTCCTCTCAAAGTTCAAATTGACCCCTGTTGACTTGTAACTCAATACAGTTGTTAAATCACTGTTTAAAAACTAGATATAAGAGTCTAGGTCACATAATACTTCTGAAACAGATATCCAGCTCAGCTTGTCCAACTGTAAAATTAATTATACAGTTTTGGATTCCTATGCAACATTAGGTTTTAAGGAATTTAATAAAGTAGTAATAGACTATGCAGCAATATTTTAAAGCACAAAGGTGATGCGCTGGAAAGGTGAGGGGGTGGTGGTTTGCTTGTTTCTTTTCGTTTACTCACATTGACTGACCTGAACATTACATGCAGAATGCTAAGGACACTAAGAACACTGATAAATTAGAATAAAGCTCAGGAGTGGCCCTGATTAGATACACAGAAACATCTCAGAACCTGTAATGAAGAGAATGACCTCAGCTTCCTAGTTCCACCTCCAGGAATCAGCTCCCACCTTTCTATGCTCAACAAAAGCATTTCTCAAGAGACAGATTAATGAGTATTTCACAATTCCTTAAATCAAACAAGCTATCAAAATAGCTCTGTGATACCACAACCTTTATGTCTAGGTTCTTCAGTTAGTATGAGCACACTGCCCACTCTGTTCCACCCTATCACCACCATGATGACAAAACACTTGATTTTTATGCCCTCAGAATTCCTAAAGCTTGTGCTTACAACAGGCGACCAGCTGGAGTCATCTCAAAACAGGAAAATCCACTTATCAGAGTTCTTCACAACTGAACTGACAATGACTGCAACAGTAGCTTCTGCCTCTCAGTCCTCCATCTAGGTATCCAGTTACAAGTACAACCCCCTCACTGCAAAGCTGGCTTTAGCTGCCAGCAAGAACATACAGAGGAGGTCCTGCTGTAGGGAACCCTGGGGGATTGCCATTGCATGTAGGATCAATAATTGTAAGCAAGAAAACCTGTTCTCCTGTTTACAAGGCCACTTCATATAATGGCTCAAATGTTACTCTCTGACAGCCACAGAACAATCCAGTAACTTCAAAGTGGGTGGGCTTGACTGTGCTGCAGCCAGAAGTGTTGTTTAAAGATAGAAGGCCCACAGACAAGATCAAATTCTTCCTGTTGAAATACGCAAGGTAGTCCCTCACTGACCAAAGGAAGCTTTAGAACATTTGCTAGTTGCCACATTAACATTTTGTTATGTGTTCTGTATAGGCAGAAGACTTACTCCTTCCCATGTCTGCAGAAGCAGCTTAAAGTTATCATTTATCATTAGGTATTCCGATTAAAATATTTCTCCAGGAACAATAACTAAAGCCACATACACATATCTTGAACCACCTCGTATGTGAAAAGGCTAGATGCAACTACAGATCAGATACAGTATGAGCAACCCAACAGGAATGTACCACTGAGGTCCTTTTGGGATTGGGGTGGGGGGCAGGAATATGGTGCTCTTCTCAGTCATGAACACTGGGAAGGTGGCAGATGTCAACTCAGGGCAGACAGATGTCTTTTTCCTTTCTGCTAACACCTTCAGATGCAGAATGCTGCTGCACTTGTTTTGGAGTTGCAGGGTACAGATTCTCTTACAACTGTTTCCTAGGTATGCCAGGCTAATTCTGTCACTAGAGACATTGGTATACTACTGCCCAAGTAGTAATAGGAGTTGCACTTGACTTACAAAGGAAGGTCTAGTGGGTAGGTCCCAGATGATTCAAGGTTAGACACCATGACGCCTCTCTACAAAAAGGGCAGGAACGAAGACCACAGAAATAACAGGCATGTCAGCCTGATCTCAGAGCTGAGGAATATCATGGAGAAAATGATCCTAAGTGAGATCATAAAGCACTTCTGGGAAAACTGGGAGATCAGTCCCAGTCAGCATTGGTTCATGAAGGGCAGGTCCTGCTTAACCAACCTGATTTACTTCAGTGATAAGGTGACATGCGAGGTTGATGAGGCAAAGGCTGTAGACATAGTTTGGGTTTCAGTAACACATTTGATGCTGCCTCCCACAGTATTCTCTTGGACAAGCGTATTCTTTGCTGGGTTGGAAACCAGCTGGATGAGCAAGCCCAAACAACAGTGGTAAATGGAATCATGGTAACCAGTCATCCCTGGTGTCTCTCAGAGTTTGGTCTTTGGGCCAATGTCGTTTAACACCTTCATTGATAATCTGGATGAGGGGATTGTGTGCACCCTCAGTAAATTCACAGACAATACTAAATTTTAGGTAGATAGATGAGTTACAGGAAAAGAAAGATCACAGTACTAAGCTTTATGAAGACCATTATATTTAACTGTCAAAAACTTAGATATACTACAGTTAAAGTACAGGGAAAAATTAGATTTGAGTCTTCATCAAAATTAACTCCTGAAAGAGCTTGCCTTCTCATAATTCTTTGCTGACTTGATTCGATTTTCCTCATACAGTAATACTAAAGTTCCTACACCACACGTCAGATGAAACCACAAAATTGTAAGTTTTTTCACAAACATTTCAAGCTGAAGGAAAATAAATCACTATCAGATGCAATTATAAGTATTTGATATCATGGAAAGCATTCTTCAACTGGAACAATACAATAAGCTACATCTACTACTGAACTGGTGACTGATCAATGGAAAATGAGTCACCAGAACATATTTAGACAGCATAGGACCTTTTAGTTCAAAGCACGATGAACAGACAATGCAACTGTGATTTGATTCACAAGTTCTGGTAGCATTTTCAAATGGAAAAAAAAATCACATGCTCTTTGGCTTACAGAGTGACAAATCCTACATAAGAAAGCTTCTAATGCTAGTGTTAATATTTAATTTAGTAACGTAAGCACCAAAATTTCTCCTAGACAGCTGGTGTGTGATCTTGAGTTTTCTCACAAGTCACCATCTGTAAATGCATATGCAATTACTTTGAAGTTTTTCTCTATACAAATAGCACCTGCAAGCAGGTACACACACAGACCATGAACCAGAGTCCCATTTTTCCAAGTCTAGACTACAAGTACATTTTGCCCAAACATTAAGGTCCCAGAAACCATGTTTCTCACGCTCCAACAGGAATATCTGTATTATGAAGTTATTCACCCTAGTAGAGGCTACGTTCAGTATGTTTATGAGGCTCATACCCACAAAGTAGCATCAGAGACCAGCTAAACCAGCAGACCTGGGACCGGTGCACTGCTTCCTTCCAAGTGAACCTTGGTAAAATTACATAGTCCCGCTCAGCAAAAATTAGTAGATTTGCAAGAAAAGAAAAACAAAAAACAAAAAAAAAAAAACCAAACCCAAAACCTTATGATCATGTTCAACATAGTTTAGTTACAACAACTTAATTCAGCCCTGGAATTCGTTAGTTGCACAAAACTGAGATCCTAGGTGACAGAGAGAACCAAGATGAAATGATGCTTAAGGCCCCTGATTGTGCGCTTCTACACTCAAAACTTGTTGCACAGCATTTGACAAACTGTTTTTCACGTACCTTCAGTTGCATCCCTTTGTAACCTGCAATATGCTGAATGCTTAATATTCTGTACGATTTTTTTTTTTTTTTGTAACAAGGTGACATGTTATTGCTGAAGAACTTTTACAAAGCATTTTCAAATACTCCACGTGAATTGCCAGTGCTAATGCATTATCACAAAACCATTGTACTGCAAAACCATTATACTAACGCAAGTCCTAGCTCTTCATGACTATCACCCAGGTGCAGTATCAGTACGTGAAATTTATTAGTTGCCTAGAGAACATTAAATGTAAATAATTTCACCTACCTTAATTTTATTTAGCATGAAGAAAACAGTTCTCTTGCTATTACCTTACAATAATACAGGTTACAGAAAGCAGACACACTATGCTTAAAACAGTCATTTAGAAATTCAGAGCCAAGTCCTACAAGAGAAACTTTTTAATTGAATAGCTGATAATTTTCATTTAGAAATGTACTAACATTACAAGATGAAATTCAAATAAAGGAACAGTATAGAGACTAAGTGCAATTAAGGCTAAAGATGAAAAAGGATTTCCAGATTCATATTTCAAAGCTCAAATGCACTGCCACATTAATGTTATTTGGTCAGGCAGGAGGTACCAAGAACATTAACTATTGGCATCAGATTGTTTTGGGGGTTTTTTGAAGAGACAGGCTTTTTTACTACTTATGAACAAATGCCATTGTTGACCTTTAGAACAGGGACTACTCTTGGAGCAGCAATAGAAAAGTTCCTGAAAGAAGCACAGGCAAAGAATGAATCATATGCAAGCATAAGTAGGTTACTTATCATGTGCCTCCCTAAGGTCAAAGTCAATAAAACCCTCTAAGGCCAGCACAGTGAAACATTTTACAAAACTGCACAAAGCTGAGGACTTAAGGAAGGAGTCTCTAATAATGAGTTATCTGGCAGCTGCATGATGAAAGCATGTAAGAGGCTCCCAGCACTCCAGCAAGACAGCATGAACAGAGTTCCCCAGCATGCGAAGATTTTTGCCAGGGCCAGTATCCTTCATAAAAGGATACTTGGACTGCCAGGTTCCCAGCTGCCATATAAGTGTCTGCATTGCTGTGGATTTCAGATTATTTTTTTTTCTTACAAGAGGGACAGGAAAATGGAGGAAATGCAACTTTATTCACCAGAACACAGAGAAAAGGCTGAGCAGTTCACAGACTCCTGGCTTATTTTATAAACATCCCTTGAGAATATTCTGCTCACAGATGTGTTTCAAAAGAACAGCAGTAGGTGGTAAACAAACACCATACATCTTTCTCTAAGGAGCTTCTGTCCTCTCTTCCTAATCTTGAGCTATCAGATATGCAACAATCCACTGCTACAACATAGCTTCTTAAAATGCATTTTCAAGATAAAAAACAGTGTGTGCATGCACAGGAAACTGTCTCTTGACAGTACATTTTCATGACATAGGAGTGTCTTTGCAGTTAAAAAAAAATAAATAAATCAGTTTCTCTTTAGCAACAAAAAGCTAAGAACCAAGAAAAATGTTTTTATTCTCCAGATCAAACTCTAATGAAGTGTAATTTCTCCGTGACAGAAAAATGTTCTGTTCTTTTTTCCTCTCAACTGATCAGACATATTAAAACTAAAGAATGTCAATTATAGAGTAATATGATTTCCCACTTGAGATAGCACTTAAAATTTTAACCAATTACCTATGTGTTTAAGCCAGAAACTTGTGTGATCAAATTGTACTTTCTAGTCTTAACCTCCAGAAATAATGGGAAACAGACTCAAGAATTCTCTTGAAAGTTTGATCCAACTAGGCTGGACGGATATAGCTTGGTGGGTAATACAACATGAGCTCCTACTGCAATGCTATTCTAACTGGGTTGGAATACTATTTTATTTGTTAATGCTGACAGGCTGTTATATGCAACATATAGCCTTGTGTTCTGCTAATCAGGAGCTAATTTCACATAGCAAAAATTTGTGTTTCACAATTAATTTGCATTTTCCTAGGGTCAGCTTTCAGACATCTCTAGTTATCATGTTCTTCCTCTTACATATAGAGTATTTATTACTCTAGAATTTCCTTCAAGTGAAAATACACAACATAGCCACCAACATACTCCTTAATCCTCCTGACCATCCAAACATACCTGGCTCCTGAAATCCATCAATGATGATCAGACTTCAATTATAACATGGCTCTTTTTCTGCACCACCTCCCCTGCTCCCTTTCTCCACAGTGTCCTATTGAAAATACAGATCACGCACAGAGTATTCCAGTATTGCCTGGAACATTGCACTAAGTGCACAAAGACAAAACAGTGCACAGAGATATAACATAATCCCTAATTGCTGCTTTCCTCTGTTAACCTGTTCAAGGTTCATGTTGGACATCTTTCCATTGGAGTACACCTGGAGCTCATAACAAGTTACTAAGCCATAACAGAGAACAGGATACAGCTCCCAGTTCAGTAACTACATATTAGTTAACCTTACATGCCCAACCTTGCCAGCAGTGCTAAAACCACTGTTTCTGAACAGACATGGGTCACCATGTGATGCCAACTGCTCTCATGTGCTGCCCTTTCCATATTTACTGTTTATTATGGTGCTTTTCCCCCATGTAGATAAGTACTTAAGCACGTCCTGGAGGATTATTCTAAACTACCAACTGCCCCAGAGTGAGTTAAAAACGCATAAGCTTGCATTTGAGAAAGGTGTTCCAGTTTAGTACTAGAAACAAAGTTGCTCTCAGCAGGTCTCAGCAGATGATGCCCTGTGCTTCTCTGTCTCAATTGCTTCTATCTACCCGGGATCTCTCATCCAAAGCTAGCAGGTTACCCCCGCTCTCCTCTGTAGCCTGCAGCAGTTGAACATAATGAGACTTGAAGTGCTTTCCTGCTTAAGGGGTACTACTCCAATCTTGGATTTAAGGAGTCCAGCTGAGGATTAAAATCAGGAATATAACCCTCCCTCCTTAATCCCGTAATTTTCTATCTACCTGTGAGGAAACCCTGTTCACTTTTCTCTCTGCTTCTGTGTCTCTTACAGTCACTACATGTGTTGCCTCAACTCTTATTTGTTAGCATACACTTCCCTCCGAGTTCTGTAGCAATACAGGAACACAGGAGAACGCCTGATGCAAAAATAGCCCTGGTAAGGGGAGGGAATGTCTATCTGCAAATACAAAACAAACCTGCATAATCAAAGAGCAACTCAGGGAGCCAGGGATCCACTTGAACAGATGTTTGAATACAACTTCTGGGTTACTCAGTTTTGTGCCCTCACTTATTTACTGAGCAAAGATTGAGGAACAACCTCAAAGTCATAGATTCGTAGAATCATAGAATAGTTAGGGTTGGAAAGGACCTTAAGATCAACTAGTTCCAATCCCCTGCCAGGGGCAGGGACACCTCCCACTAAACCATGCCACCCAAGGCTATGCCCAGCCCAGCCTTGAATGCTGCCACTGATGGAGCATTCACAACTTCCCTGGGCAACTCATTCCAGTGCCTCATCACCCTTACAGCAAAGAATTTCTTCCTCAGATACAATCTAAACTTCCCCTGTTTAAGTTTGAACCCATTACCCCTTGTCCTACCACTACAGTCCCTCATGAAGAGTCCCTCCTCAGCAACCCTATAGGACCCCTTCAGTTACTAGAAGGCTGCTATGAAGTCTCCACACAGCCTTCTTTTCTCCAGGCTGAACAGCCCCAACTCTCTCATCCTATCTTCATATAGGATATGCTCCAGTCCCCTAATCATCCTCGTAGCCCTCCTCTGGACTTTTTCCAATAGTTCCATGTCCTTTTTATGTTGAGGACACCAGAAGTGCACACAGTACTCCAAGTGAGATCTCAGGAGAGCAGAGTAGAGGGGCAGCATCACCTCCCTCTATCTGCTGATCACACTCCTTTTGATGCAACCCAGGATACAGTTGGCTTTCTGGGCTGCAAGAGCACATTGCTGGCTCATGTTTCTCTTGTCAGCCAATACCCTCAAGTCCTTCTCCTCAGTGCTGCTCTGAATCTCATCTCTGCCCAACCTGTAGCTGTGCCTGGGATTGCTCTGACCCAGGTATAGGACCTTGCACTTGTCATGGTTAAACTTCATCAGGTTGGCATCAGCCCACCTCATAAGCGTGTCAAGGTCCCTCTGGACGGCATTCCTTCCCTCCAACATATCAACCAAGCCACAGAGCTTGGTATCATCAGCAAGTCGGATATACAGAGACAGCTGAAAAGACAGGAATAGCTAAAAATGCTGGAGATCATCTGGCACTGACATTATTAACCCAAAGCAACAGAAGAAACTTGCATACTTAAAATGCTGCCACTAGCAGAACACCAGGCTGTTACCTGAAAGATACAATCTATCAGTTTCAATAAACAAAACAGTATCCCTACTAACCCAGTTAGAATAGTGTTGCAGCAGGAGCTAATGTGCCTACAAGCTATTGTTGCCCAGGGTACAAATTGATCAACTGCTACATCTCTTCTCCAAGCAGTGTGCAAGATTTCAATACTTTTTTAAAGATGAGTATATTTCCAAATCTAGCCTAAAGATGAAAAAAAAACAAACAAAAAACCCACACCCCAAAACCCCAAACTATCCAGCTCCTTTATAGCTTACCAACTCTATCACTTCCAGATCAACTATATCCTTATAACTATGCCTAGTCATCAGTCTGAAGGTCTCAGAGCACTTGGAAAACATTAGTCATAGTTTCATAATAGTTAAAGCACTGAGGCATCGAGACATGTCCGTAACTTGAATAACTTCCAGTAAATCTACAGAAAGAGCGAAACTACAGAAACTGTGAGACTATATATATCTGAATATGATAAGTGAAGCTGTTCAAGGTGTTTGCGACCAGTCTACTCCTGCCACTTTCCACAATCATTTGAGATTACTTTGCAGAACAGCAGTGCACCAGCACCATCTAAACAAACAAGCTGTACTCTTCTAAAACAGTTAAGTGAACATGTTCAGAAAAGCCCTCTGTCAAGTACAAGACAGCACAAAAATGATCCCATGATTTGCTTCACATTAAGGGGTCCATGACAGAAGCAGAGGAAGAACTCAAGCCATGACCTGTAATACAAACCCTGCTTTCTTCCTTGATGCCAAAGGATCACAGTAAGCTGCTTTGAACAGCAAAGAAAAAAACAACCCACAAAAACCACAATGTACTTTCAGTAGATGCTCACCATCTGGAAGAACGACTTGATAGGACTTCAGTGTTCCTGCACAAGAAAGCTTTAAACTGTACTCCTACACACCACGCTATTGTTCTTTTTCCAAAGCCGGAACCAGTAAATCTTAGCTGTCAGCTGTGCCTCAAAAATATTAGCAGAATGTTGGGGGGGGGGGGGGGGTCCTGCATTCAAACAACTGGGTTCTCATGTTAATTGGTTCATATTTACTTCAATATCTGATGATTACAGGAAGAGTTGCCTGGGTGGAATTTTTCGCTCATGGCAATACATGTCAAGAAAAATTCCTGGGGATAGGCCCACAGCCTAAAAGAACTTCTTCTCAAGAACATGTGTTCTGAGTAACATGAGTTAAGTAGTACTGTTGTGTAAGGTGTTGATTTTAAATAAAAGTCTCACCTTTTCCCTTCTCAGCTTTAAACTAAAGTAGCTCCTAGGATCTGTCATAGAGCCCACAATGGATGGAGCACAGGGTGGATTTTATCTCCTACAAGGAGATGAAGACATGGCCAAGCTGTGAGAACAGTTCTAGAATTTAATATGCCAGCTAATAAATCCCTTTCCAAGAGATATGAAGTGTACAGTACAAGGGACTGAATTATTTAGTAATGCACTTGGCACTGGAGATGTGGAACTGTCGCTTTTCATTAGCATCATCAACCTTGCCTGGTGACACAGTTTCTATATTCATGCATTTCTTGCCACGCAGCACACAGGTGCTAATCACACAAACCAGTGGGTCACATGTGCCATCTTTATTCCCTTCATGTTGGCAACTTCCATCGTTTTAGGTCATCTTGGCAATCCAAACAAGCCAAGATAAACTCTAGCCCAACTGCAGCTACCTATATTAAATCAAATCCTAGCCTAGTTAACTCTGCCCACCCAAACTACCACTGGACCAGAATGCCCCCATTAAAAAAAAAAAAAAAAAAAAAAATCAAGAATAAACTGAGGATCCCATGGTTCTCACCAGTAACCAGAAAGCTTTTTAAGGCTTCTCCTCCCTAGATCTGGGCCTGAGGAACCATTTGAAAGCCAATTTTAATATTATTTTCCCTATAAGACTTCTTAAATGTCTATTTAAATGAAAAAAGTCATTTGACACATCCCAAACTGGAAAAAAAGTTATGCATACCACAGACTTGCTAATTGTCCCTCTGCCACTCAAGATTCACTCCATTTGCACAGTGCCTTAAACAGAGAAATGCAAAACCACCAGGCCATAGAGAGAACATATGCACATACATGCAATAAGGGAATAAACATACACACGCATTTGGAGTTAACACTGCTTGTGTTTTAGAGAGAAAACTGTGGCATCCTGCTCTTGAGTTTACTTACTATCCTTTTTTTGTTCTCTTTTAGCAACAGAAAGTTATAACAGATTTAGTCCCAATATGGCAGTTTGAGGCTAACTGAAAGAACAGTTTATGTACAGCTGATGTAGAAGAGAAACTGTACATCTTTATTGTCATCATCTATTTGAAAACACACACTTCATTTTACAGACCAGAGAATTTTCAAGACAGTATTTCTTGTAATCTAAACATCACTATACTAGACTCATTCTAGAAAACAGACAAGCGGTGGATCTTTCTTGACATTAGATATTTCTCTTCACATTTCACCTTGATAGAGCAGCTGAACTTACAACTCTAACATGACCTAAATTCTCTTATGGCCTAACAAGGAAAGCTCCTGCACCTACACAATGCTTTGCAAAAACTGCTTTTATTCAGGTAGGATAAAAGAGTGAAAAATTTTTATTTCATTCCAATTAAAAAAAGGCAAAAACCAAACAAGCAAAAAATAAACCCCACCAAGCAAATCTGATGAGATGTTTGAGATGTTCTAAAAATTCCTTTCTTGGGGGAGATGATGGGCAGATCATGAACAAGTAAGGATTTGGTAGATGCATTCATTTAGTGCCTTCCACTAACTAGTACCATCACAAGCTGCACTGACCAAATTAATCTGGTTAACTCGCTCTGACAGCCCAGCTGGAACAGAGGAACTTTCAAAGGGAAAATTGCACCATCTGTGGTCCATCTCATTAAGGTGAGTAGTTGGCAGTGCAGGGCAAAATCCTTCTCCACACACTCAGCTGAGTGCGTACAGAATGACCACAAGCAACATAATTGCACAAAACCACAATGAAAGAGCAAGAATTGCACTCCAGAGATGACAAAGCAATTTAAACACAAAACACTAGTGCTCAGAAGCAAGGGGAAGGAATTCCACAGTATTAATCACCAATGGCAGACAAATTAAATACATTAAAAGAGCTCCCCTTAGTCATGAACAGAAAAAGAAAAAGCAGCTTCAATATATACTGATCAGTCTTACCAGAGACACCACCACCACGCTCTTTCAGACCCTAAACTCTCCCAACTACTCCCCTGCTGTTTCGTATCCCCAATTGCCAATGAACCTCATTGACCTTCCTGCATGAAGCACCTGCTAATCCAACCATCCTTGTTAGCACATTGAAAAGCATCTGGTGGTCTAGGAAGAGGAAGTTAAAGCCTTTAACTCTAACCCTGCCAGTCCCATTCACCACCAGGTTATAAACATTATCAATTGAACTGAACTTTCCTGAATATACTATCTCAAGTACCATCTCAAAATCATACATATGAATGAATAGTGTTTGGCAGTACCTCTGTACACTGAGGGGAGCAGCCCATAACCAACACCTTAACACCTCTCCTGTAAGATCCTCAAGAGACAGAAATAATTGCCCTGTGGAGGTGGAAAATGCAAATGCAGGGAGTCTGACTGCTTTTCCTACACCCGAACATTTGGTTTTCCCAATTTGAGTTCTGTGAACAGACCAACTTGTTCACACTTTGTACAACCTATTCACATACTCCTAAGGTCTGCTAGCTGCAGCACTTGGAGCAAGCAGACAGAATTCAGTTTTTCTAAAGAGCTCGACTAAACACAATCAACTCCTTGCAACAAGACACCACTGTGGCAAATACAAATAATTTTTTTTTCTTTAAATTGTGGTATACAAAGATAGGGGAAAAACAACAACATATGGGAAGAAAACCAACATTTTTTTTAAGTCTTTATAAAAACAGATGGGTGAATGATGTGATTTCATTACACAATTTTCTTTTCCATTATTTCATACAAGGTGCAGGTGGAATGAAAAGTCCAGTGAATTATGGAAATAATGACTACCCAAGAAGCTGTAATTTTTAGCAGACGAAATGCGTAACAGAAGAAGTATAGTCATATTTTCCATCACTAGAGAATTGAGAAGTTTATACTGAGCTACTCTTTCAAAGACATGCAGGAAGTTTAATGGTGCAATTGTGAAGTAAACAAGATGACAAGCCCTAGTCTGGAGATTTTATTATAAAGTTGAACCATGAACATAAAGTGATTTGATAAAACCATTTTATCAGGACAGTTTCACAAGAATTTGATACTTATTTGGCTCAGACTTGATTTACTGCAAAAAACTTGTGTGAGTTATCTCCAGGATTTTGTAGAGACTTTTAGAATTTACCTGTTGTCATAGATTTTCTAAATCAAGTTTTCTACTGGCTTTTGCATAACCTTGTGACAGCATACGAGGCAACATACAGTTAGTTTAAAGCAACTGCAACCTCTTGTCACAAAAAAAGAGGTATTTTATTCCTGTGGTAAATAGGTCTGCTCCTAGAGCATTCAGTAAACAATTGCAGTTGCAGCTTATTTTAAGTGCCTCTTATTACTGTTAGACCAGCCTTTGCCACCTAGCAAGACCTTGCATCCTAGTGACTTCAACATCCACTCACTTGACTCCAGTTTTCCAGACAACAGCTTCTACTACCTGAGGATCTGAGGCAGCCTAGGGGCAACGAGAAAGATCAGGGTTTATTTTCCTGTGAGCTTGTATTGCTTCATCAGCCTGGCAAAGTGAACTTGGTACAGTGCAGTCTCATTCATCCAACCTACAGCACGAATTCAAACATTCTGAAAGACTGACTAGGTAAAGGTGTAGTCAGCTAACAGTAAACGCGAGCATAACTAAATCTGCCTTCTGCAGCTCATTCTCAGATTGCTCCTACCTCTTCCCAGCCACGTATGTGCCTTGGTACATACTCTCCATATAAGTTTCTCTTCTTATTTGAATTATGTTAAGGAACTCAGATCTGCTTAAAGACTACTGTAAGTAAACATACATAGCTACTACCTAAATTATTTGTATTATAATTCTATTTGCACATGCTTACAAGTATAACCTTCAACCTGGTCTTACCTTTTGCACCCTATAATAGAACAACCTAGATGCAAAAGCTACCAACCCTAATGGGAAATTCCCTGTTGCCTCTCATTTGTGTCACCCAAGACCTGACAGCATAGCTTTAACACAGCAAGATGAAAGCTCCTCTTAAGATAATTTTATCTTCAAATAATCTTTTGTCAGAAATTATTTCAGAGCCTTCAATATATCCAAAAAGATCCCTAGATTGAACCAACAATGGTTTTGTCAAGCACAGACAAACTTTCCTGCCACATATACAACAGCTTTCCTTTACAGTGCAACCATTAGAGTTTATTCTGCTGCCTAGAAGTATTTCCTCTCTGCCTTTTGGAGAGCTTCTCATTCCTTTGAAAGGTCTACCATTAACTAAAAATTTCCAAGTTACTGATTCCAGCTGCACCAAACACATGTGGCAGATAAAAAAAAAATAAAAAAGCAGCAACACCCAGATAAAATCAGACAAAACCTGAAGAGTGGAGAAGCTACCTTGCACAAAACATACTATGTTGCAAGAAAGCATGCAGAGTCATAAGCAAGTTTCAAATCTCTTCCAACTTACTAATTATTGGTTATGGCATGCTGATTAAATTCACCAAAACCGATTTAGAATCATAGTTCAGACTGTAAATTCATCTGGGAAGAGAAGCCATATCCAAGTAGTACCTTTGCAGGGTGTTCTGGCATAAGGCTTAAACTCTCACCAGTTATGTAAATACAGGTGTTGCAGGTTAGAAAGGAACTGTCTCACAAAAGACATAAATTACACGCTTCAGACCATGCTGTCAATGAAGCAGCAATTTTTTCTTAAAAGAGCAAAGTTTTTGTCAAATATTGGTCTCTAACAGAGAACACAAACTAAAAATGGCATTGTCACACTACTGCTGGAATTACAAACAAAGGTCATAGCCTTCAGCATCTGGAGACTTGCGGGGGCACATATCATCATCAGGACAATGTTATCTGCATACTTGATAAGCATCTTCACAGGCTGAGCTTTTTTTGGTTGGTTTTGGTTTTTTTTTACTTTTGTTTTGGGGGGCTTTTTTTGGCTTTTTTTTTTTTTGAGGATGACTTCTACATTGGGTATATAAGTAAAAAATGAATTAAACCAATAATTAATGTAGACTCTTGGAGGACACCACAAAGAATTAATCTCCTGATCGCACTATAAATGGCCTACCGGCACCAAACTACACTTAGTATCCTCTCATCTCAGGGTCACAGAACTTTCACAAGTGTTCAAACAGTAAGGCAGCCTTTGAATAAGGAAGATGAAATGGATGAAGAAGAATAACCTGTGTGCAGATGATTTTTAATGGTTTTCATATCTTTTCCAATTGGAGTAGGGAGAATAAAAAAAATATATTTATATATACATATACAACAAAAAAAACACAACAAAACCACCACAAAACACACCACAATATTTCAGGAGCAAATATCCCTCTAAAAAAAAAAAAAAAATCCAGACATTTAGTAACTAGCACTGAAGATCACTTGAATTTTCCTGGGATTCAGGATGTCTGTAATTTTATTTTGTTGTTGCTTTGGTTTTTGGGTTTTTTGCCCTCAGAATGAGTTTGGAAAGTTCGTAAATGGTCGCATGAGAATGAAAACATTCTTGTTAAAATATCAAGCTTTTAAACAGCTCTCTCAAGACCTTTTGCAATGCTTTTAAAGCCAAGCACTGCCAATTCTAAAGGTCTCAAATCAAAAATGCTAATTTCCAATACATACTTGACCTGTAACAATAATTACAAGCAATGAAACCTGAAATCTCTGCACAAATACGTACTATACTTGGTAGCTCCTCCATGATGCTCCAAAGTATCAGTCTATTAGTCACATTTATAACATTTTTTAAATTTGGTCAAAGATACGTGTAGAACCACATGCAGAGTTTAAAGAATTACTGAGAAAATCCAATGCATATTAGCATTGATGGGATAAGCTATAATTTAATCAATGGAGAAACAAGGCTTTAACTCTGTTATTCTGTGTTCTAAACTGAGATATCTGTTTTTGGAGTTCAAAAAAACTTGACTGACATAGCAAAATGCATTTCATCACTTGATCATGTTTCTGTGTATCTAAAAATGAAGCCCAAAAGCTTTTGCTGATAGATCATCTTGGCTTTCATCACAGTGACCAAGACAGAGAGCCAGCCTCTTAGTAACAATTTAAAGGTCCACTGAGCTCAAAATTACAGTAGTAATTTTAATTTACCAAACATCTATACATGGAGTACACGTCTCATAGCTTTATAATAGAACTTGATTACACAGTTCATCTAGCAAAATTCACTTGAGAATCAGCCGGCCATATGAAAGATTCTAACCCAATTTACATATATTTCCAGTCATGCTCGAATAGCCACTGCATTAGCACGATATTCACTCCTAAATTCAAACAAGCTGACCACCCCTCAGTTATTAATTTACGTCTTATCCCTTCTTCTGCCATGTAGGAAAAGAAGTGGCGGCCAGTTGAGGGCAAACCAGCCATTCAAGAGGAGAAGTAAACCACATCATACTAAAAGCTTCCAATAAGATGCACGTAGAGTGTTTTAGACTCAGTTACTCATACAGCTTTCTCAGAATGATTTCCAGACCTAGCTGATGCTTTTTAAAAAGAGACAGGCTCCACAGGCTCCTGACAGGATACAGAGCGGCGCTGCTGTTCTTTGGCAAAAGAATCAAAATTGTTACTGTAGAGTTTTATTACAAGCTTTTGCTCAGTATTCTTTTAAAGTTAAAGCAACCAAGAAGAATCACTGCCTCAGCACACACAATCCCATAATGAAATGTATACCACACAAGACTACCATATCCACCTGTGTGTGGATACCAAAATTCCTTTATTTCAGGCAAAATCCCTCTGGGGCCTAATAGAACTAGTCCAGATGCGTGGTTTCCTCCTCATCATTGCTCCTAAAACAGGATACAGTCTGCAGTTTCTGCATACAGACACACTCCACATTAATTGCACACTCACATATACACTTCAGAATACATTTTTCTTTATTTAGAAAGATTGTTTCCCAAGGCGAAATAATACACCATGGCACAGATCTTATGGAGCATTTCCCAAACTAGAAGTTTTCACTAAAGTTGAGGTAGACAAGCTGATCTTTGTAAGAAACTTCCTTTAGACTTCACAGAGAAAGTAAATCAAAGCCTCTCCTCATGTTGTATTTACATGTTTTATATATATATGCATATACATTCTAAGTGCTCAATGACATCTTCAGACTAACATTGGCACCAAGATTTAAGCACAGTTTTAAAGATGTTGTTACAAGTTGGTATTAAATGAAGATAAGCTCTTGTAGCAAAGTGTAAATTTAGTGCAGCTGCACCCTATCCATGCTTCTTGTTTCCATGGCCAAAGGAAAATTCCAAGTGAAAACTGAAATTAGCAATAAAAATTAAATGCCATATTGCTGCATTGCATGTTCTCTGTAGTTGCCAGTGAAAACCAAGGAGGCTACTCTTCAACTAGCGTTTTCTGCTTTCATAACCCACTGTATCCATGCACTCAGTTATCCAGGAGCGTCATCCCAGTTTTCTCATTTTCTACCAGTAAGACCAGGAAACGTGCTCAGTGGCTAGGAAACCCTATTTTATTGCCTTTCTCTTGATTTAAAGGTATGAAGCCTTTCCAGTTCTGTAATTCACCTACTAAAGCTTGTATGCAGATCTCAGCACTACAGCCTGCCTGTACCAGAGAAATAACGCCTCCTTCACATATTTCAGCAATTTTATCACCTGGCACATCATTCTAACTAGAGGAAAAATGTTCAATGAGCTAAAATGCAAGAAGTTATGAACATCAAGTTTTCCATTCAAAAGACTGTGTCATACTCGTTTCAGTTTCCATTTAAAAAACAAAATTCGAAAACCCCCTCAAAAACAAAACCCAAACACCCTCCCACAACCCCACACAAGAAAACAATCAACGTATTCCATATAAAATATCCTGAGTATGGTAGGTTTGTGTGTTACTTAAATCCATCATCAACTGCATAAGAAAAAAATTAAGTCCAAGCATTACAATTTTCACATCCCATATTTTCCTCACACATTTCATCATTTCACAGTCTGCTGGAGTTGTATATAGGCAGAGCTAAAGAAAAAGTGACACCAAACCCATGGTGTCACCAACTATTGTTCTTAACAATTAAGAACTTCATTAGCACTGTGGAACCATCCACAAGTATCCCATGTCCTACTGGACACAAAGCATCACTTGAGTATTTTTATAGCAAAAGTCTGTAGTACAACAGGAAAAGAACAAAATCAAAAGACTGCAAAATGCTTTGTGTGATTAAAATAGTTTCAAACATCTTAAAGAATCAAACACACTCAGCTCAATAAATAAACCCTCAATAGTGGTTAGCCTTCCAAAATAAGTCCTTCTTAATACAATCTGGACACAGTTCATCTGAATACATAAACCAGGCAGAGCAGCTAGGTAACTCAACTAAATAGCGCTAGAATTACCAGCTTCCATGATGCCCCCGTAGTTGTGGCCAATTACAAGCTTCAGGAACAGGAGCAAAACCACTGGAAGCCAAATTGCACATCACAGAAGAAACAATACTTTTCCAAACTACAAAGGCAATACTCATCAAATGCAAATATAATTAAGCAACCATCAACCCAAGTCTTCAAAACCTGCTTATAAAGCAAGACCCCAATGGGCAAAGGAGCACAATGGCTTTACAGAGCTGTTGTCAGTCTCCCAGGATCAACCTATGCTCTGCTCTCATGAGACCCCACCTGCAGTATTGTTTGCAGTTCTGGTGTCCTCAACATTAGGAGGATATGGAGCTACTGAAGCAAGCCCTGAGGAGGGTCACAAGGATGATAGGAGGCTGAAGCACCTCCCGTATGAAGATAGGATGAGAAAGTTGGTGATGTTCAGCCCGGAGAAGACTGCATGAAGACCTCATAGTAGCCTTCCAGTATCTGAAGAGGGCCTACAGGGATGCAGGGGAGGGCCTCTTCATTAGAGACTGTAGGGATAGGACAAGGGGTAATGGGTTCAAACTGGGAAAGTTTAGACTGGATACAAGAAGGAAGATCTTTACTGTGAGGATGGTGAGGGACTGGAACAGGTTTCCCAAGGAAGTTGCGAATGCTCCATGCCTGACAGTGTTTCAGGTCAGGCTGGACAGAAGCTTGGGTGACATGGTTTAGTGTGAGGCATCCCTACCATTTCTTGACCATACACATTATTTGAGATATACCTGATTGAGGACTTGAATGCTAAGTAAGGTAACAGAACTTATCTGTAAAGATAAAACCAATTAGTTTCAAGAAAAAGCAATATTTAAAGATATAAAAATATTTCAAACTGTAACTATTTTATTCTGTTCTATTTATCTTCAACTGAAACAGACATTTATTTTGCCTACACAATATTTGGTAAGTTGAAAAAAAAAAAAAAATCATTATTTTTCCCAAATGAACCGTGTTTATTTGCGTTGGCAACAGAAAGAGCTTTTTTCCTAGTCACATTCATGCCCTGCCACCTGTAGTAAGAATCTTGTTTTGCAACATAACTGTGCTAAATTGTAGATGAGCACTGGTAAATTTAATTAAAACTCACTTGAAAACCAACACATCCTGTAAGCATCTCAGAAAATCTATAGGTTCATCATTAAATTCATTAGCAAGTTTATAAAATCCAAAACCAAAAAATCTGCTCAAATATGCATGAACACACACACAAAAAGCAACCACCCCCAGTAATGCAAATTCTCTTGGACCTCATGCATTGTGGCAAGGCCCCAGGAGTAAGGCAAGCACGAACGACCATCTGTTATTTTTGTCTGCAAAGCAGCGACTTCCCCCCTGATGAATCTCTGATAGCAGCCAAGCAATGGCAGCAACTGCTGTGGCAGGAACTGACAGCCAGCAGCCTCAGCCTCTATTTCTCTTTTCACTCATCCTGCATGTTAAAAGGCTGCTTCAAACCCAGGAGCAGCTCTTTACATATTAAAACAAAATATGCCTTTTCTGTGCTTTCATTTAAATTACAGCAAATGAAGGGAAGTGTCAGGGAGCAAGTGAAGGGAAAAAAGAAACAGAAAGAGTCGGAGAATGAAGAACCCCTCGGGGAGCATTCACAGTGCCAAAGAGATACTCATTTTCTAGCACCATCTGTCAAGAGCTACTTGGAGCTTTTCCTTTCTTTCTTTATCTTAATACCCTCCCCCGGGTTTTACCATCTCACTTGCTATACTAAGTGGAAAAAACCTCTAGAGTTCATAGAAAAAAAAAAAAAAAACAACAAAATAAAAACCACTTGGCCTTTGATCATCTGAGTAGCAAAAATGTTATTCTGGACAGACTGGACTCTAGTGAAAGTAAACATTAGGCTCCAATTAGGTGTGGCTTAGATGTGGAAGACAATTTGTCTGCAATTGACTGGTAGCTTCTTTTAGCATTGCTGTTGTACAAGTTTCAATTCAACCAACAAACCTGAGATTTGCCCCAAAAGCATAGATTTGAGCCCACAGCTCAACTATTGTTCATCCCATCCAGCTGCTGGGCAATAGCACTAAGCCAACCACTGTAATAGCACAGTTGCAAAATACAAGAAATCAAGTTAACTTGTCTGCATCACTGCAACATTTGGACACCTTCTCTCATTTTATTTATATATATACTTAATCTGACTTCTCACTTGCAGCAATTCAGCAGCTGAGACAGGAGGGTGTTTCATAACTTCAATGCAAGCAATACCACCTTCACAGTAGAGGTTTGTGTAGACAATTTAAAGTGTAATGCAAATATTCCGATTATTGATTTATATTTATATGCCATACCTAAATAATTTCTGAGAACTCCATGGAGACTGAAATAACCCAAAGAAACATGTTTAATCGGCAGCGATGGGGACAGCAAGGTCCAGTATGGTTCTAACCCAGGAAATCCAATATTGCCGGAAGGACTAGCCATGAAAACAGAAAGTGTTTTTTGCCAAAAATCCTGGGAGTTTTTCACTTGATTTCTTCAGTAAACTCCAGGACATTTTTAAATGTTTACACAAGCAGAACAGACAAAAAGGACATACACAACTACCTGTCTGTAACAGAAGACAAGAAACTACAGAGTTTTCCATCAAGATGGAGTACATAATACCAATTCTGGAGTCAAATTCACAGTCTTTCTATACGCCAGACAAGATCTTAGCCACAGGACTACAGTCTGTAAGCTTTGCTTTGACAAAAATTTATTGAACTTTTAACGCAATTTGTGCGGACAAAAAAAAGATGCTTCCTCAGGCTGCACTAATTTGAGTGAAACACAGAGCAGAGGTTGAACCTCCAACACAGACGAGTGCCCTAAACAGGTATGTATATGGAGATGGGGATGAGTTATTCTCAGTTACTTTCTCATTCAGATTCTACTGGGAAACATTGACAACAATGCATTAGAACTAGCACATTTCACTGAAAAATTTCTTATTTCATAAGGAAGCCACAGGTGCCTAAAAAGTTTTCCTTGTCAGGCTGAACTGGAAGATTCCCACAATTCAAAACTATAAAATCCAGATCAAAATAAAAAATCTCCAAGACTGATTTTAAAAACACTGTGATTCAATTTGTCAGCTTACATTTTATCTTTCAAGATGCACATTTTTTTCTTTCACTTTTACTGTGAAATATTTAAATCAGAAAGCTTATATTTACCTGAAAAGTTTGGACTTTCAACTTTTTTTTTTTAATCAAGCCTGAAGAACACAGAAGCATAGATTTGATCATAAAATAAAGCCAGAAAAGTAGATAGTAGAAAGCATCACACCTGATCTTTCAGAGGCAAAGGTAAACTTCGACTACAAAGTATTTTGTCATTTCTTATTTAACAGACTCATTTTCTCAGGTATTAGAGACTTCTGGCCCTTCAGCAATATTACTATTCTTTTTATAAGGAATTTACTCATCCCATAGCACTACTGTATACAACAACTCCAAGATACAAGACAACTATCTACTTTGCCCTACTATTCACCTTATAACTTTGTTCTGTGAAACACAACAACCTGTGGGAATACATCCGGATGCCAGGTCAGCAAGATGCTGAACAAGGTACTGAAGCACCCAAAGAGTTTTAAGCATCAGTGTAGTCTTGCCCACTTCAATGATACCATTCAAGCTCATGGAGATGCATATGCACTATGCTGGGGCTCACATGCAATTTCCAAAGCACTGCTAGACTCACAAACTCTCCTGAAGAGCCGATCAGGAAAAGTAGAGAGCATTATTATTTCTAAAGTAAATGTTTCTAAACAATTCCAAAACTAAATTCATAGTAAACTCTTATAACTAGCAGCAAATAAAAGAAATCTTCAAGTATTTCTAGCAGCAGTCTACTTGCCTAGTCAGGAGCTTGATGTGTTGTGGGAAATAGTCAAACCATTTAAGACCAATGTCAAATTTAAGCAAACACAAAGTGAAAAGCTATTTGGGGAATCAAAAACAAAACTCGCCACTCGTATTTCCCTTCTTCCCTTCAAAAAATAATTTTTTATTTTGAATTTAAAAAAAAGAACAATTCAAAAGCTTTGTTTTTATTATTTTCACAGACTTCACTGTCCTTCCTAGATAGATTTACTTACTTATCAAAATATCCTCATTTTTTCTGCTTCACCATTTTTCTTTTCCTTTCATTCACACATTTTCCCTGCATTTCCTATTTTCTTTCTCTTGGGCCATCTTGTTATTATTGTTGATTATGTTTATTCTCACCTCATCCCATTTCCTCATGTTAACAAGCTAGCTTTATCACATTCTACATAAAACCTCATCCAACCTTAATCTTGGCTTGCTTTAGCTTGACAGCAGATTCTTCCCCTGCAAGGCCTGTAACTAAAGCTTTAACACTACCATCTCTGTTCGGCAGTCTCTCAACTGCTTCTGAAACAAAAAAAAACAAACAAAAAAAAACCCTCACACAACCAAATCTCAGTGTTACATGACAGAGGAAGAAGCAACCCAGATCAGTGGGGTTATTGCTCAAGTAGAAACAGCTGAAGAACAAACACTAAGGATCTAAGTTCTTCTTCCACCCAAACACTGGTTCTGCTAAAATGCATTTCATTTCAAAGCCTTCATACTTACTCCTGATATACTCTAGTTTGAAATGATACCATTTACTCAAATATATTCCCACCCGCCAAAGGCATAGCCAAGGAATCTAAATTACAATTCATGTTCTGGAAGAAGAAAAGAAAAAAAAAAAAAAAAAAAAAACAACCAGCTTGGAGAAGCTATAGAATGTGTCAATTAATAAAAAGATTATTAAATCATTATGAATGTTTCACCTCCGATATTTCTCAATTCTGACTCCATCCTGGGTAAAATCTTAGCCAAACCTACTAGTTATACAGCCTGTTTATAATTTAATTTAAAAAGTATTAACTTCCACTAACAGCTCAAATGCCTGTGCACATTTGAATAATATACATCATAGATAAATCTTTCATACAGAACAGGAAGCTAGACAAAAACACCATTCCATCACATATACTTAGTATCTCTAAAGCACTTAGAATCACTAAATTACTATGCGATACAGTGACTACTTCCTTATACTACATCTTTCCCAGATACACTATTAAGTTTCTCCTTGCTCCTTTTTAAAAATATAGGTAGGGTAAAAACTTCATAGAATTGCAGAATGGTTAAGTTTGGAAAGGACCTTGAGGTCATCTCCTTCCAAACTCCCTGCCATGGGCAGGTATGCTTGACACCAGGCCATGTTGCCAAAGGCTCTCTCCAACCCAGCCTTGAACACTTCTAGGAATGGAGCATTCCCAACTTCTTTGGACAACCTATTTGAGTACATTAACATGCTCACAGTAAATAACAACTTCTTTATACCTAACCTAAACTTCCCCTGTTTAAGTGCATTCCCCCTTGTCCTAGACTACAGTCCCTAATTAAGAGTCCCTCCAGCATCCTTGCATTCCCACTTCAGATACCGGAAGGCTCCGGTGAGCTTTCCATTCAGCCTCATCACCACCACCATCAGACATGGGAGCCCCAGCTTTTGGGGTTTAATAAAGACTGTACACAATATGTGCCTGGTTTTGGTTCTGTAGAAGGAAAACAATCAAAAGAGAATTTGGAAACTATTAGGTTAAGGACTAAGATACACATCAGAACCAAACTAAAACTATCTCTAATCACTACAACAGGTTTTATTTCCACATATTAATTCTTCTATTAAGCACAGAAAGCCCCATTTTTTAGGTGATATTAATTTTGTGCCATACTAAAATACATCTTACATAAATTCTATTTACACTGAGTTAAGGTTTAGCATCCTGGAGATTTCATCTCAATGCTGGGATCTGGAATTAGTGGCAAGACATTCTGTGAGTCTGCACCTACCTTCTTAGTTATTCTATCTGCTTCTATCCATCTTATTCCATCTTAGTAAATTCACTATTGTATTTGTATAGCCAGTAGCCCAAGTACAGTTTGTTGGGAACTCAAGTACTAGCTATTAGTTGAAAAACAATTGCCGTAAGTTCAGCTGGTAGCAAGTTTCTCAAGTGCTTGAGAATAATAATGATCAATAACAATAAAAAAGATAATAAAGTGACCATAAATAATAATACAATAATCTAACCTTAAAATTGGCCAAACCCTTGCAAGGAGTTAGAGACATCTGTATAATGCTCATACTGGTACGACTGCTTCATTACATTCATCGAGCAAGTCACAGGTTAAGAGGATATGGCCTCAAGTTGATACTTCAGGAGAGTTTTAGACAGAATATGCTCAAGATGCAAGTTATTCCATGGCAGCACTTGTGTTTTAGCCATCCTTTATTAAAATGAAAAATGGTATAACTGACATAGTAAGCATGTTTATAAAAAGATCCAAGTGAACCAAGAGTAAAATATGCCAACTTTGTTATTCCAATTCTAAGTTCAACAGTGAAGGTAATTACTTTTTAATCAGACAGTAATCATCACAAACTAAACTGAAGGACCTGGGATGCTAACTCTTATTCTATCTATGGCTGCTTTTAACTAGAGATGCACATACATTAAAGGTAAAACCAACCTTGTTTCAAAGAGAATGGAGACAATGGCCAACTGTTGCACTTATTACTACAAGCTGCACTGACTTTGCCTTGTTCAACCCAGTCATCTGTAGAAATCATTAAGTATTTCCTGGAAACTCATAGAATGATGCCAGAAGCCTTGATACAAAAACTTGGGTCTTACTACCACAAGGTTTTGCTCACATTAACTTCACTGATGACCTGAAGCATATGTATGTGCTTTTAGGACTAGATTTTAAGTGAGTGAGTCCAAGCATGCACCTATTTATGTTTATTACTCAAACACATATAACCATGCCAAGCGCAAGGTCCTACACCTGAGTCGGAGCAATCTCAGGCACAGCTACAGGTTGGACAGACAAAGAGATTCAGAGCAGCCCTGAGGAGAAGGACTTTGGGGTGCTGGTTGACGAGAGAATGAATATGAGCCAGCAGCGTGCACTCGCAGCCCAAAAAGCCAACCGTATCCTGGGCTGCATCAAAAGAAGTGTGACCAGAAGGTCAAAGGAGGTGATCCTGCCCCTCTACTCTGCTCTTATGAGACCTCATGGGGAATATTGTGTGCAGTTCTGGTGTCCTCAACATAAAAAGGACATGGAACTGTTGGAACAAGTCCAGAGGGCCACAAGGAT